>JAUMHB010078219.1:0-12392 GCA_032359685.1 Pittosporum tobira | reverse complement strand
AATAATAATAATAATAATAATAATAATAATAATAATAATAATAATAATAATAATAATAATATCAATCTACACATTCATGTTAAGTACGAATTTTTTATTTTGTTGTCTAAATGTCAAGCACGAGTTTTAAAATAAAGTTGACTAGCTCTTTCTGATTTGATATAAAAATGGGAAGATGAGACAAACCCGGACGAAGAAGCGGCCAATCTACTTCGATAGACAAAATTAGTAACAAAACCGATATATCCACATCTGATTAGATTTATGAAAACAACATAAATATGAGAGATGAACTTAGGGATTGGACAAGGGTTTGCACTGTATTTGTTCGTCCCACATTGGTTAAGAAAAAAAAATGAGGAGAAAATAATAAGTATAAAAGGGCAAAAATAATAGCCTACATATTTTTGTTATCCGACATCAAATGAGCTAGTAAACTAAGCAATAAGATGCATATATAAAAGAGAGAAATTAAAAAATAATTTTCAAACATCTCTTTGGTATAAAAAAAAAAGAAGAAATTAAAAATAAAATTTTTAACATTTTTTTTCATCTCATATCAGATAACAAAAAAAAATTAAAAACCAATTTTTAAATATCGGATGTCTCTAGAAATAGTTACATTTTATAGAAATTTCCAGCTCGAAATCGGAAGTACATTTTCATGTACCAAAAGAAAGAAGTACGTTTTCTGAACCGTCGATTCCAATCATGGAAACGGCAACACATTATTCCATTACTACGTGCCTTTTCTTCTTATGATTATAATAAAAATATATTTCTTCTCTTGGCTGTAACACAAGCTTTCAGAAAGAAATTATCATCAAATTGATCAACCAATCAAGCTACGTACCTCCACGGCACGGCAATATCTGTGTTAAAAGTTAAACTCTTTACCGCGAATTCTCATGGACGACCTAATTAGAGCTTGACAATTATTATGGAGCTGAGCGACCTCGTATTTTAGTGTATGTTTTGTTTGTGGCGCCATGGCCGATAACTCCAAAGACGATGTGTTACAGCTCATCAAGAAATTTGGGGCTTTTCTCACTCTCAAGATTTCCAATCTCACCCATGGCCGGCTCGTACTTTTCTCTAACACCCTCTTTACTTTCCTATATATATGATTGTGGGTCTATACGTAATGTTTATTCGGATCTAAGAGCTGGATTAAGTTAAAATCGATCATTTATTCTTGTTTAGGTTAATTATGTAGATGATCGGATTCGGGTTTTATAGGGGTGAAATGGGCAGTCATGATTTGATATTTAAAATTTGTTATAAATTGTTCGTGCCATGTTTTAATCCATGTGAAGTGTTTACTTAGTTGCTAATTCAAGTATTCGGTTTGTTTAGCTGTTAAAAGTATTTATATTCTTCGTCAAGCTTAACTTAAAAAAATTAAAGCCTTGATTTGGCTTGAGGTAGGTATTTGGAACCCTTTTTCTCCTTCTCACTCGGTTATGTCCCATAATTAGGGTTCCATCAAAAAATTCAATCTTTTCACGAAAAGATTTACATTTCCAAATTTACATCCAAGTAATAGTAGACTTGTAGGATATAGAATGCCTCATATATCTCAACTCAACTCAACTATGCTTTTATCCCTAACTAGTTGGGATAGGTGATTAGCCAATAAGGCAATAAGCTACTCTCTCTTTCCCAATATGATCGAAACGGTTTGACTTTTATCTTAAGAAATATGTTGATTATGAGTGAATTGTTTAAATAATTTTTAATAATATTATAATTTTAGAAAGTGAAGTAGTGGTTGAAGTGGTGGATCATAGTGTTGGTATTATATTTTTATATAGTGGGATAATGATTAAAGTGGCGGTCTGTAATGTTGGAGTAATAGATGAAGTGGTGGACTATATTTGAGAAAGTGTAACTTATACATTTTGCATCATTAAACTTCCCATAAAAGGAAGTGTTACAATCATATTGAGACACTCAAAAAAAGAAAGTGTTTCAATCATATTGGGATAGAGGGAGTATGTGATATATTATTGAAAACTCACTAACTTGCTAAATCGACTAATCAAATTTGAGTCTCATTTTGGGATAATCCCAGATGAGGAGGACTATGGAGTAGTGGGACTGTATATTGATATAGTACCATATGACACGAGTGAGCTTGCGAGAGAATGTTCTTATGGCCCTCATCACTTTGCATTTCTTCTGTATCACAAGATTGGAGAGGTAAACACATGGTGATAACTAAGGACGTACTTCTCATTAATTTTTACTCCATTTCGTCTTTGTGAAGTGTACTTGACTTGCTCATGAATTTAGTGTTTTATTGTTAATAAAAGTACATTGGCGTACTCTTGTTCGTTCCTATTTTCTTGGCTTTTGACGAGATCTTTTTGTTTGAAAAAAAAAAAAAACTGGTTCATATAGTTAGTTATGCATCAACTTAGCTATCAAATAGCTGTACTGGTCGAACAGGTTATTTGTGCCTTAAGAAGCTCTTGGAGTATATTTTAAAATATCCTGAAATGACTTTGAGCCTGTCTGGATTAGCTTTTGATTGCTGGTTACTTCAATTTTTCTGATACTAAAATCCAAAAAGCATTACAAACCTTTCGTTTCAGAGTCGCCGCTTTTTGGGCTTTGGCAAAATTGATTTCGTCGACGAGCCAATAAAGACTGAAAAGTTACCTTTTCGATTCTGAATAACATAATCAGATTTGAAAAAGCCCACTGAACAGATTCTTTGTGGGAGTGCAATACTAAATGTCTTTTTATAGAGAGACCGGCACCTGATCGTATTGGTGGGCTTGATAGCAGGGCTGTGGCAAATTGGTGCCGTACTACGAACTGTGTGTGCTGGGAGTGTGGGAATGCTGGGAGTGTGCTGGAATATGTACGGAGTGAGGTAATTGCCATATCCCCGAATTTGATTTGGTGGATACCTTAGAAACATGATTATCTATGGTTTGTTCATCACTTAGATCCAGTGTTTTGAAGGAAAGAAAAGAGAAAAAAGGGATGTGAACTGAAACAGTTAAACCCCTTCAGATCAATGGCATCCATTCTCTTATTTTTTTGGTTCCTAGATTTTTTTCTGATGAAACGTTTCAGTTGAAGAGAGAGAAAGAGGTGAATAAGAAAAGTCAAAGAACGTAACTGGCGTGAAATTTGCTGGAGTGGAATATTTGAGAAGTGATTTACGGGGCAAATTTCTCAGGCCATTAATTCAGCTTCCATCCACTAATGTTACTAAGATTAGACTAGTAAAACAATTAGTGTCAATTTTTTATACCATAATTTAAGCTTTCTTAATTTCAAAATTCTTTTTATATCTTAATAGTTGTATTTAAAATGGATTGATTGTGTTTTAATTTTTTTGAAGTTCATTACATTATCAATTGATCAAATTATATAACTAACCATGTGTCTCTGCCTATAGTAAATAATGAATTATTGCCTCCTTCCTTTATGATGTTTTCAGATCCTTGGTGTGCTTGCAGGATTCACGATCTGTAGGTGCTATAGCAGGGCTGGCCGTTGCAATAGCTTTTACCTGGAGACTATTGAGATCACCTTGTGAACCTCAAAGAAGGCAACCTAAACGGCAATCTCCGGGACCTAGTAATTCTGTCATCAGTAATCCTTCAAATGCCGAGATTATATCTGCTGGATTATCCTCAGAAGATTCTAGAGCACAAAATGTTATCGATGAGTTCTTTCAGCCCATAAAGGTAATTACAAAATAGTTTGTCCCCTTTTTGAAATTGTGGATTACTTTATCTTGATTCTGATTCTCCATTGAATTGTTCCTTTCTTGCTACAGCCAACTCTGGGGCAAATAGTTAGACAGAGACTGAGTGAGGGAAGGAAGGTAATTGCTGATGTGATATAATGAAGTGCTATATATGCCAATTTATTGGTTGTGCTTATATTGTTCACTTCATGGGGAAATGAGTGTGTGATTCTATATTCCCATCCTTGTGCAGTTTCATATATAACTAAATTTGTAGCAAGTTGGTTTATAATTTATTTGTCATTTTGATGTTCTCTCATTTTAAGGATAGTATTTTTATCCTTATGAATAAGTTCACTTTTTCTTTATCCTTATTTGGTACTCAAACAGCAAATCAAATGACCTCAAAATCAAATATTTTGTTTAATCAATTTGAGCTGAAATTTGATGCCTGCTTGCTTTTAGATCAGGGTAGTATCCTTTGTTGACCTCAAGTCTTTGTTGAATGAATTATATGAATTTGTTTTGGAATTTGAAAGGGAGCATAACCTGTTCCACTGAACTCCTATGAGTTCTTTGATTATCATCCAAGTAGATGATGATTCTCGGGCTTTTATTCTGTTCTCTGTGAAGGTAACATGCCGGTTGCTTGGTGTGATACTTGAGGAAAGTAGCCTGGAAGATCTTCAGGTATCTGTCTGAAGAACAAGTTGTGTGTATTTATAGGCTATGCGAAATGATTGACACTCTGCTTTACCTTTTTCTCTTTTTTGTGGGAAGGTACAAGCAACTGTGAGATCCTCTGTACTGGAAATACTATTTGAAATTACAAAATTTTGTGATCTTTATCTCATGGAAAGAGTTCTGGACGATGAAAGCGAGGTGCACACAAACCTTTCAGCTTTGACGGTTAATTTGTGATCAATATACGTTATTATTATTTATAAGGAACAGTTAAACTTGCTGTTTACGGGATATAATTGAATGCAGAAAAAGGTTCTTGTTGCTTTAGAAGGCGCTGGGATTTTCACATCTGATGGCTTGGTCAAGGACAAGGTAATAACGGATTTATGTCTACAGGATTATTTTTTGGTATTTGAAAACAATATATGTACGAAATTATTCTTGCCATGGAACTGCTGGAGATGACTCCTAACTGAAAACAAGATATCTTCAATGCAATGGTGATTGAAGATTTCATTTGTTGATAATATGTTAAATAGGATTTTACACTTTTATAAGTCTTGAAGCATGTGATATGCACCTGCAGGTTCTCTTTTGTAGCACCGAGAATGGGAGGGTGTCATTTGTTCGACAGCTGGAGCCAGATTGGCATATAGACACGAACTCTGAAATAGTTTCACAGTTGTCGGTATATTCCTATTTTTTCTGATTGATAATATCGTTCTCCAGTCATTTACTAACTATTTCTGTTCTGATAATTTTTGGCGTGATCATCTCCTAATCATTTGTAGCAGGCCATCTGACTTTGAATTTTCTTACCTTTCACTGGTTACAGAGGTTTGTAAGATATCAGCTTCACATTTCATCAACCAAGCCTGAACGAACTTCTTCTAACATTTTCAGCTCCACATCCTTGGAACGGTTCTTTGGATCTGTTTGACTTTTTGCAAAACAGTAAAGACAAAAATTGTTTCTCACTTATTTTAGATTCCTTATCTGGTGTGCAGCATCTTGCTCTCCAGTTCATTATTGCTGAGGTTGCAAAAGTAGTTCGGGAAAGAACAGTTTGGCACTCTCTAATAAGTTTATAACATGATTCGTTTGTAGCTTATATTAGTTGAAGATATAACATTACAGTATAATGGTTGGTATTTGCTGACTGGGTTGATTTAGGGCTTACTTTGGAATTCTATTTGGACAAAGAAAGGAAAGGAAAGAAAAATAACCATTTGTTTCTTCTTCATTCGTGTGTTTTGAACTTTGGAATTGCACGGACAACCAAATATTCAATATGGTATTGGTTAGAACTGTTTATCGGGAATGCTCCAAATTAAACAACAGGGATAAATGTGCAAGCCACTTTGTTTGTTATTAACATGCTGTTTTTGAGTTTAAAGAATTACATGAAAGAAAATAAACTGAAATCAAGTAAAGAAATCAACTTATCTTGTTTGTTTCATTATTCACATATGTATCTGTTTTCTTTCTTACATTCATAAACAAATAATAGCAATGTTTTTAAACTTGTTAGGCCGAATGAAAAAAGGTTTGGTATTATTTAAATAAGGTATTGAGTTCAAATATTGTGAATATAAAAAATATTGTTATTAGTCGGGTCTTAAAATGACTATCGACAATAAAATTCAAAAAAAAAAAAGAAAAAGAAAAATTTTATTTGGCAAATTAATTTAAAACATTGTAGAGATCGAAAGTCATTATATATTGATATGGGAAATGATTGGTTGAACGTGCCTTGACAGTTTGTGGCGGAGTAGCATCTGACAAATTCACTTTATTATTGCTTCCTCTTTTTCAAAGAGTAATTGGGATTAACTATTCGCTTTTTGGATAAGTCATTCGTACTCAAATTCATACCGGTTCAAATTTGCGGGGTCAAAATGATAGTTTCATATGTTATTTTAAATTTAATTTAATAATTTTATTATATTTAAATTATATAAATTTATATTTAATTTTTTATAATTAATAAATATAAATATAATATAATTTTTAAATTAAATTTAAAATAATAAATGAAATAATAAATTTAAACTTAATTCATACACGAAAAAAATATTCAATGCACTCAACATCAATAAATAGTGTTCAATGTTCATATGAGAAGCCTGATTTGAAATAATTCATATTATGAAATCAAGATAGAGGATCATCTAATGTCTGAAATATTTTTTTACAGAAAAATTATTCTTTTACTTTCTTTTCAACTTTCAAAAAAAAAAAAAAAAATACCGAAGAACGGAGGGAAAACTGTAGAAGGGGCACAATTGTTCCGCTACAACATGTTGCTAACTTGTTACGGTCCCTGAATTTCTCCATCACGTCGTCAAACAAGTAAACGAATCTAAATTTACTGGATTACGCTTTTGGTTCGGAGATAATAATGGACAACCTTTCCAAACCCACGCCACTCCCGACCAAAACCTACCTCAGACCACCTCTCCCTTCCTATTTTAACAAACATAATCACCACCGTTGTTTCATACTCAAAGCATCAACTCTCCCTCCCCTAAATATTCAATCCCAAACACCCACAATTAAGAAAACCCAGAACAAACGACCATTCAATTCACCCGTCAAAAAACCAAAATTTACAGAAAAGGATGCATTCCCTATGTCCTTACCACTCCACACCAAAAACCCATATGCCATTTACAATGACATTGAACGTTTCGCTAAGCAAAACAAGCTGAAAGAATGTCTCACCATACTGGACTATTTGGACAAACGAGGAATCCCAGTCAACCCAACCACCTTTTCCTATCTTCTGGCCGCTTGCGTTAGATTAAAATCCTTATCTGTAGGTAAAGTAATTCATACCCATATTCGAATTAATGGACTTGAAAAGAATGAGTTTTTACAGACCAAGCTGGTTCATATGTACTCATGTTGTGGGTCCATTGAAGATGCAAAGCGGGTGTTTGATGAAATGCCTAGCACAAATGTGTACCCTTGGAATGCGTTGCTCAGGGGTAATGTGGTTTTGGGTGGGAGGCAGTATGGTGAAGCACTTCATACTTTTTCAGTAATGAGGGAACTGGGTGTGGAGTTGAATGTGTACAGTTTCTCTTGTTTGATAAAGAGTTTTGCGGGGGCTAATGCGTTTTATCAAGGTTTGAAGACACATGCCCTTCTGGTGAAGAATGGGTTAGGAAGTAGTTCAATTCTTAGGACTAGTTTGATTGATATGTACTTCAAATGCGGTAAAATCAAGCTTGCATGTAAAGTCTTTGAAGAGATGGAGGAGAGGGATGTTGTGGCATGGGGTGCAATGATTGCGGGTTTTGCCCACAATAGGTTGCAAAGGGAAGCTTTGGAGTACGTGAGATGGATGAGAAAAGAAGGGATAGAACCGAATTCAGCTATACTTACTATGATTCTTCCGGTGATAGGAGAAGTATGGGCAAGAAAACTTGGCCAGGAGGTTCATGCTTATGTGATCAAGACAAGGCATTACTCGAACCAGTTGTTTATTCAGTCTGCCTTAGTTGATATGTATTGCAAGTGTGGGGACATGGGTTCAGGAAGGACAGTATTTTATGGCTCTATGGAGAGAAATGCCATAACTTGGACTGCTTTGATATCAGGTTATGTCTCAAATGGGAGACTTGATCAAGCTTTGAGATCAATTGCATGGATGCAGCAAGAAGGGTTCAAGCCTGATATGGTCATGGTTGCCACAGTTCTTCCTGTGTGTGGACGCTTGAGGGCTTTGAAGCAAGGCAAGGAACTTCATGGTTATGCCGTGAAGAATGGTTTTCTGCCCAATGTATCAATAGCTACTTCTCTTATGATGATGTATTCAAAATGTGGGGTCCTTGAATATTCTAGTAAGGTATTCAATAACATGGAAGGGAGGAACGTGATTTCGTGGACTGCCATGATTGAATCAAACATAGAGAGTGGGTGTCTAAATGAAGCACTTGGTGTTTTTCGGTCTATGCAACAGTCGCGCCATAGGCCGGACTCAATTGCAATATCAACAATGTTAAGTGTTTGTGGTGGACTTAAAGTTTTGAAGCTTGGGATGGAGATTCATGGACAGGTCTTAAAGAGAGATTTTGAATCAATTCCTTTTGTTTGTGCAGAAGTAGTGAAGATGTATGGGATATGTGGGGCAAAAGATAAAGCAAAGTTGGTGTTTGATGCAATGCCTGTGAAAGGATCAATGACATGGACTGCCATTATAGAGGCTTATGGATATAATGGCTGCTTTCAAGAAGCAATTGATCTTTTTAAGCAGATGATATCTAAAGGCTCCTCTCCCAACCATTTTACTTTATTAGTTGTCCTATCTATCTGTGATCAGGCTGGATTTGCAGACGAGGCCTGCCGTGTATTTCAGTTAATGACTCGGAGATTTAAAGTTAAAGCTTCAGAAGAACACCACTCTAGCATCATTGGACTTCTCACTCGTTTGGGGCGGACTGAGGAGGCTCAAAGATTCATCCAATTGAGATCAGCCTTGCCTTAACAAACTTAAAATGAACGTGTTCATTGACCAGCCTGGTGGATTACTGATTAAGCTATGTTGTGCTGCTGTATAGGTGTGTTATACATTATGTATCTGATGGTTACCCTTCTTGTAGGTTTCGTATACATTTTCTGAAAGATGTATGTTGAATTAAAATTTTATAATTTTTCAATCTAACAAATTGTATTAGGGAAGGAATTTGATATCCAAGAGTTCAGCATTTAAGTAAACTGTTTGTTCTGGTTATAAAGGACAATGTTGTAGTGAAAGTAATTAAAGGCCTGTAGAAATGTTGCAAGTGATTTAGCCAAAAAAATAAATAAAAAATGCAAGCATTTGTAACTATACTAGTGTCCTTTTTCAAGGTAGCGGTCTCTATATCTATATCTGTGGACGAGGGAAGGCAGGTGCCCTTCCTCGAATTTCAATAAGTACTAGATATACAATAATACTTGTGTGAAAAAAAGTTCTCCAAATTGTATTTCTTAGGTTCCACAGTATTTTTTATGATACTCTTTTTTTTTTTCTTTTAAAAAAAAAAAAAAAAAAACTTTTGCCCTCCCGTAAAAAATGTTCTTGGTCCACCACCAGTGTCTGTATCAGTGTATTGGATACTTGGATTCCGATGCTGCATTTTACTTGTCCCCTTTTAATTGTGAATCTTATGTGCCGATCGTTGCTTCTCAATAAGCACCACTCTGAGGTATATAAGCCGACTGTGACTTTGAAGAAGGATACCTTGTATTGAAGGACTAAATGTTTGTCCGGTCCCAACATTCTTCAAATAAGGTTGCTTGTTACTTCTTAGCAGTATAAAATTCTGTTTTTTCCCCTCTTGAACCATGCAAAGAATGCTTCACCCATTCCAAAATAATGATAATAATAATATTGTAAAGTAATAAACTAGATCAGGGGATATAAAGAATCTTACTGAAATCCGTTAAGATTATTAAATTTATCATCATAAGCCCTAACTTTACTTTAATCAAATGGAAACACAAGCTAAGTATTCAATCTAATAACAAAAATTCAGATGGTCATTTTGTAATTACCACAAATAAATAGAAAAGAAAACTTTCAAATTACCCTTTTTTTGAATGCTTAGACAGCCAAGGGGTTGTCTTCAGATACTGGGATTAAACCAGATCAGAAACTCTAGTCCCAATTAAAATATAAACAGATTAAAACCACTGATCACAATTGTTCAAGATCTGAAGTTTAGGAGAGAAAAGATAAAAAAAAAATAAAAAAAAAAAGTCGGAAAATGGGCGAGGCTAATAAGTTGCTAGACGATGAGGAGAGCGTAGTTTTACATGGGGTTCGTGGCAAAGATGTAGAATTTGTATCTCTAGGGTTCCACTTAGGCTTTGTTATGTTTGGGCTTTGCTCTGGGCTATTTTTGGTTTGACTTGGACTACTTTTGGGCATGTATGAGTTTTGTAGCAATTCAAGTTACAAAAATAGCCCAGAGTTAGCCACTTATATACCGCTCTTGGCAAAGATGTAGAATTTGTATATCTAGGTTTCTATTTATGGTTTGAACCGATTTGTTATGGGCTTTGTTGTGTTTGGGCTTTTCCTCTCGGCTAGTTTTGGTTTGACTTGGACTACGACGAGTTCTGTAGCAATTCAAGTTACTTGGCTTCTCAATCTGAGCCCGGGCCATTATTTTGTATTATTACGTTAGTTTGTTTTAACGTTCGGCATTGTTCGAATCATATAATATATATATATATATATATGATATTTTTTATATATAAAATTATATTACCTTTAAATAAGTATAATTTTTTTGGCCATATTTATTTCTTTAAAATTATGTTTTGTTAATTAATTAAAAATAAATGTAATATAGCAAAAAAACAAAACATAAGAAAATATATTTGAATAACAGAGAAATTTAAATTCCTGTAAAGCTCGGCAATATGGTTAGGAAATCGGTTTATCATCAAATATAGCTTTTCTTTACAAGAAAATGATATTAAGAAAAAGTAAATTAAAAGAAACGAAAATATAAGAAAAGTTGTTTCCTTGCAATTATTTGGTTGTCGGTGCAATTTCAAGGAAAATAATTATTTGGATGAGATTCGAAGGGAAGTAATTCTTTTAAGAAAATAATCGGTGATGGGACTCGCTTTTTGCCAAAGCATCCAAAGTTCCAAACACACGCATGAGAAACAAATGGTTATTTTTCTTTCCTCTCCTTTCTTGTCCTGTCCTTTCCCGACAATCAAACTGATTCTACAGTCTTCAAGAATTTAAGTATGTTAAATAAGGCTGATTTACAGTTGATCAAATAAAGTTGATTTACACTTATTTCTCTCAAAGTTTACCATACGAATTTCATGTTCGTCTTCCAAGTTTCAATTATTACAATTAATTTCTTCAACTTGTAGGTTTGTCGTAATTCATTTTCAATTTTGACCAAGTTTTACAGATGATTGAAAAAGGATTTTTCAAAAGGTAAAATTAGTATTTTGTAATTAAATCTAACTAAATTTAAAAAAAAAATAATGGATCGCAACTCAATTTGGACAAAATGGATCGCAGCTCAATCTGGATAAAATGAACGCAACTCAATTTGAACAAAACGTTTACTTGGAAATCCTAAAAATGTCCACTTTGTCAAACACCACATCTCTATTTCAACTTCATCTTTAGAAACAACTGAACTCATACTCAAACTTAACAAAATCACTACACTTGAGATACAATTTCTTCATCAGTTTCAACGATTGTAATTATTACTGGCTTGATTAAAGTGATGACTTGGTTCATAAGGAATAAAGTTGATGAACTCTATGGGACTTTGATTTATGGTATGCATGCTTTATAGTTTCTTGAATGTCATGTATAATGCTTTGCTTTTGTTAGGTGTGTAGTGAAGTAAAATAATCATTATAGACTACTTTGTGGGTATGTGTATATTGTGATTTTATATAAAATAGCATTGGTCCAAACAAGAAAAGTTCATTCTTTTGTATATTATTCTTAAACTTTATTGATTATGACATATTTGTTTATTGACTTTTGTAGCTTGGATGCTTTGTTTGTAGGAATTCTACATTGTCAGAGGAGAATATTGTTGCAATACAAGAGGAAATTCATTTTTCTCAATATGAATTAATGTTAGTTATATGGCCAATGATCCAATCATAAATCGTATTTTATTATTAGTTGTGGATAAGATTGTGTCAGAAAAACCGACTTTCACCTAATTTAGGTAATTATAATATCTTGCTAGAGGCCGCTTATAACTTGTGGGCCGAAAAGGAGTTTTAGGCCTGCTGCTAATGTTAGGTGAACCTACAGGGTCGCAAACTAAGCGAACTGGGCTTATAATATATTGGGCCGGACAACTAGAGTTTCCTTGTTCTATTGTATCTTTGATTAAAAGGTACGGATTATAAAAGGAGACATTCACGCCTCCTTGTCTAACCCTAATTTTACCGCGAGGTTGAGAGACTTAGAAAAGGAGAAACCGAAGAACTGTGCTAGCACGCATAA
>JAUMHB010078197.1:0-12393 GCA_032359685.1 Pittosporum tobira | reverse complement strand
GAAGTGAAAAACATTCGTTAAACGAGCTATTTTCATAGTTGAATGACTTAGATTGCATAGCAGATTGGAGTTCAGAGTTAAAGAGTTCCAGTCATCTGAAAGTTGTTATCGAACAAGGGAGTTAGCGGTGGGTTCCTCCATTCCGTGCTTAGTCTTTCCTACCCTATCCTTGTAGGTCGTACTGTCCCTATGAGCTAGTCCTACGCGGGTAGATAGTACAAGTTGTACTTGGCTTTGTCGGCTTTTGCTTTCCCTGACCTAGTAGGCTTGGTAAGCGGTGGTGTTCTCCCCGGCCTGACTGGTTGTATTAACAGGTGAGTTAACCCCACCAGCACCACTTGAAAGAGCTATGGCATTCTCCTTGTTCTCTTATCCAATCCAGGATGCTAGGCACGCCAGGTGAACTACTCTAATAAGCTATTTCTTGTTGTATCCTTTCTTATTAGTTAGACTTCAATAGGAGAATCATAAGAAGAAGAATCAGAGAAAACACCTACTACTGGTCTCGCTCTATCGGTTTTCCCTTGTACCTGGGAGGGAATCGTTGATTTCGTCATCTCTTCTTGCTGTAAGTTGTTCATGAGCGTACACTTGCTTAGGTGGAGGTGAGCTACGAACAAAGGTAGGAAAGTCAAGAGAGCTATCTCTGAGTTCCTTGTAGCTAACCTAGCTCTATCGACAACCAGTTGTTAGAAAGCATCGAGAGCTTAGGGCAAGGGAGCTCAAGTAGGGGTGCGGGGAAAGCGCGAAACGGGATGGGAAAGCCCTCCGGTCTGACGACCTAACACCGCTTCGCTGAGTCCGCTTCTAAAGGGATGAAACCCTAACGACGGACCCGATGTTCTCGTCTAACCCCTAGGCGTAACTCGTAAAGGACCGAAAAGACCTTCAAAGCGGCTTGGCTCTAAACCCGCTTCTAAACCGGACCTAAGACCGCTTCCTCGGTGAGTACGCTTCAGACCTATAGGCATCTTCACCCGACCTTAGGTGTAGTGGAACCAACCACGCAGTCTCCGGCCAACCTAGCAAGTCCCTACTTAGTAGAAGGAAAGCGCTGCTCTTTCCTGGTAGTAGACCTTGTGGGGAGGGGTGCTATTTCCTTTCCTTCCTCCAACCAGATCGGTAAACCAACTCCCTGAAAGCTCCTAGCTACTGATAGCTTCTTAACAACTCTAAGTCAAAGGAGAGCGCAAGCTCTTTCTTATGTTATAGGAGTGAAACTGCTCTTTAGAATGTTATAGGAGTTAGATCGGAGAGATGCCCTCCAACTACAGTAGTGATCTTACTTCCTGTCCTTGTTGTAGGTGTTACCGTAGACGCAGTGTAGCTAGCGCTGGTCCTATAGTTGGAAGGTCTGGTTTGCCATTCCTTGCCAGTCCTACGCGCTCTTTCCTAGCAGTCGTACTTGCCATACTATCTTCCTATCGGTCTCCCTTGCCTTCTCTCTTTCTCTCCGGCCACGTACTTAGGCTTAGGTGTCTTGGCGAGGGTAGGGAACTGCTTTCTCTCTTTCTAAGCTCTGTGTTCTCCTGTTGCTTTCAAGGGGAATGGATCGACCCTAGCTTAGTGTAAAGGGCAGGCGTACGAACCAACAGTAGGTAGTGAGCGTTGCATACTTGCCAGTCCTAAGGTTATCTCCTACAGTAGTGATTTAACCACCTCTGGCCTACTACGACGGAGAACCAACTACTTAGGCCAACTACCTATAGGGAAGCTAACCATACTAGTAGGTCGTACTAGCAGTGGAGCTAACCTAACCATACTTGCTAGTTGTAAGCTTTCCTGCCCCTATCGGCTCCCCTTGTAGTCTAACCACAGTCCCAATGAGCGGAGCCCTTGTCTCTTGTCCTTGTTTTCTCCTTTCATCGGATTCAATCCCGTACCCCCCTTTTTGGTTCTTTCCTGGGCACATTGTCTTTGAAGCTTTGCTTTCCTCCTGCGGACAAGTAGCGAAGGAGTCCTTCCCCTGACCTTCAGATATGAATCCAAGTCTTGAAGATAACCCCCTTAGGGAGAAAGCAACGTTCGCCGAACCAGTTCGATAAAATGCAGACAATGCCGTCGTTCGGTGGGAGCAAGAAGTTGATGTACTGCCAACAGAATCCACAGAGGATCTTACTGGACGTACAGACAGGGAAACAAAACAACTAGGTTTTCAAAAAACCAGCGGAGCTTCCAACAACTGAAACTGACCATGACAATCCATTCACTAATCCTTTGGATAGGTCCCCTTTGGGAGCAGATGAACAGGTCTTGCAGAGCCTTACGTACGCTGTGAAACATACGATGAGCGATGGCCCTCGGTTCCTTTTTCATAGAGGGGAGACTATGGAAGTCCAACCCGGACCAAAGGATACCGGGTAACTCACCACATGGTAGCTCTTTAACTACGCGGTACCTACGGTGTGCCTCTTTAGTTCCAATATAGCCATTTCATTGTAAACTTCCGATCTGATACAATTCCTTTATTGCTACTCTTATTTCTTTTCTTCCAATAGAGACTGCAGGAGCTTCCTGGATAGCGTAGCCATTCCTTCTTGTTCATGTCCGGATAGTGGGCGAGACTTTATGATCATCCATTTTTATTGACTTCGCGTTCCGCGCTGGTTCTACATAGATAGGCCTGAGTTACGTGTGCTGGTGCGATATATGAAATGAAAGAAGCCGCACCTTTACGCGCTTGAGTGTTCGCCATCCCAAAGTTTTGAGAAGGGAGAGCTAATAAATAAGAAAATCACTTTATGTAATTGGCTGTATACGTGGTTCTATCGGTCCACCCGTCTAGCCAATCCATACCCGGTCTATTCTTATGTTATGTTGGTTAAATCCATTGGGAAATCCCCCAAGCAGAGACTCACTTGTATCTGCTGTCCTGGGGAGGAAAATCTCAGTAAATGTTGTAAATGAGAAAGCCCTGGTTTGGTACTGCTGTGTGATCTATCGAGAGGAGATGTCTTAAAGGCACGGAAAGGGGCCCTTCTATATTGATACCGACTGGCACTCGCCCGATCCCGCCTATCCTCTCTACAACTACATTAAGACCGAATTCTCTATGTACTGAGTTGACCCCCCATCTATATTAGGGAGTACCTCGTCCCCATCTCTGCCCTATTGAAAGGGCTGATGCCTCTTCCTCTTTTGGAGTCAATCGCTTATATAGTGTGTGATCGCGTAGAAGCCACTCCCTCCCCGTTCCTGGTCTTGAAGTAATACCTACTTTTTGTCATGGATTTCGATAGGTTCCCCTTTGAATATCTGACATATCTAAAAAGAAGCCGATGAGCTACGTTCGCGCTCCTCCCCGAGAGAAGCGCTCTCTCCCTCTCTTTTCTCCTAGGATTTTAGCTTTTATTCTTGTCTTTACCTTGGTCTCATATTCCAACTCCTATGATAGGTTCTCTGTGCAATGTTAACAGAAAACATACAGGAGTCACAGGCACTTGATTGAATCGAGTCTTTCCCATCTTGATTGGTCATCCCCTATCCGATGTTGGTCAGTCTCTTTTCTCTCGTGGGATTTTGCTTTGGTGCCAACCCATGGAATATGCCCCACTCTAGCATATAGGCTAGAGACAGACACTAGTATTACTCTAAAGGGTAACACATATGTTATAGTACTTTCCTTCCTCCGACTACCAACCCTTGTAGTCTAGTCATACCAGCCAGTCCTAAGGGGTGTATGCAGCTATTTCTGAGGCGATACTAAATCCCTTAGTCTCCGGCCAACCACCCTAGCAGTAAACCCACGTATCCGGTCGTAGGGATAGGAGCACGGGGTTAGGTCCTGAAGCAGTCCCATATGAGCTAAGCCAGTCCATAGGTCCTATAGTAGTGATCTAACCTAGCTGTCCCCAACTACGACGGAGAACCAACCACCTACGGCCAACCTATTAGGTCTAACCCATAGAGCCTTGCCTTGTAGGTCTGGAGCGATCCCTTCCCTACTGGTTGTCCTTATACGCCGGTGCAAGGTAGCTACCAACGGTTTCGTATACCACCAGAGCGAAAGAGCTAACGGAGGTCCTACTATCTACAGGTCTGGTTTCCCTTTCCAGGTAGTAGCGATCTTGTCTTGTCCTATCTGCCCTTGTAGGCTCCCCTAGTAGTCTAACCACCCGTATGAGCTCTCGACTTCTTTCTCTCCTTGTTCTCGTCTTGACCCAATGAAATGCAATTTTCTCAATTATATCAAATGGAATTTCAGAACTTGAACTTGGTCTTGTAGAAGAGAAAAAGTGTTCCCATCTTTTGCATCTATATGAAATGAAAAAAGTAGACTTTCAAGAGTTCGCTATGAAGGGAAATTGTCTTCCTAGATTTTCCATCTATATTCGATGGAAAAAGTGAAATCCAAAGATGTGGTTGATCAAGGCTCTTCAAGACCTCGAAGATAGACGAAAGACAAATACCGATATAGATGGCTCGTATCAAAGAGATGAAACAGATTAGAAGGGGGGGTTTCACTAATACAAATCTTTCATACGCTTAGTGGAAAGCAGCATCTTTCATGAAAGGCGGGTTTTTGGATCCCAAATAGGAGGATTCAGCGGTTGTGGTCAATGCAGAGGAAGGCCTTGCTTCAACTGCACCTGCCCTCTTTTTGCAAGCTGCCTACGTACCCTTTCGGGATCAAGTCAAACGTAGTTCTATAAAATGAGTCTCTATTACTTTGTATCCTGACTTAGGATCTTTTTTAAATAAAACGAGTTAGCACCGTTTCGGCGGAGATCTTTTACAACTTTAATGTAAATTTGGAGTTCTTCTCGGTCGGTGTCGCTGGAACTCAACCCCAACCTCTTTGTATCTTCTTCCTCTATTTCTGTTCGTGTTTCTTCAAAAAAATAAATAATGGCACTCTCCGGAGTTTCAAATGGTGAATTCTCAATCAACTTAGGTTGTTGAGTTAGCATGTGATGTACAATATAATAACATTCTTTTTTTTTTTCTCGAATTAGCAAATCCCTATTCTCGAAGTCCAGTAAACTGTTATACTCCCGTTGGGAGGGAGCTTTATTTAGGTTTTCCTTTATTTCGGACCAGTACTGGCCTTTTGGTTTATCGAGTAGAAATATTGAGTTTTGTGTTTCAAGCATTGTTATTCTATTTTTAATTGAGGCTTCAAAGCTAAAATCTGGATGAATATGAATTGGCCAAGGCTCTGATATGACTTGGATAGCGAATGAATCGTCTGTACTGGGAGAAGAGGGTGCAGGGCTTGAAGGCAAGACTGAAAACCAACCTATACTGAAAATAAGAAAAGAACTAAAAAAAAGACCTAATCGGGCAAGTAAATAGGTACGAAAAAAATAACAAAAAATGTAAATGGAAATGATAATCAAAATATTAATTATTAATTTGATCGATTTGTTTTGAATGGATCGACCATATAACCGAAAAAGCAAAATTAGTACAAAGAGAAGGGTTGCAAAAAGAATGAGATTGTGGCTCGTGCTCATCATCTCCACCCCTTCAGATCCTAGAAAACGTACGATGAAAATGGCAGTTAATGTACCTAGTACCCGAAAGAGTACAGGTGCAAATTTTTATATCATTACCGAAATCGGATTTCCTTTTCGTGCCATATGTACTTCTCCTTCTTTCCCGTCTTTTTCCCCTTTTTTCTTCCCGGTCCAATATTTGTGCTCGAAGATCTTCCTTTCCTACCCAGTCCAAACCGGTCCTAAGCGCTGCTCATGGATGGTAGTCTACCTTGCCTTCCTTCTTTCCTTGCCCGTACCAACCACTCTAGCAGTCCTACCTAAGAGCCGAACCTCTAAATGCCAAGACGATCAATAATAAAGAGAAAGTAGTTCTTTTGCTTTTTCTTTGGTGTGAGTAGACGATAAAAAGGAGCTTAGATGCCATATAACTACCAGCCTAGGCTAGCTACATAGCTCTGTTACAACTTACAGGCAATAGAGCATATCAAGTCAAACTCATCAGTCCCTAGGTCAAATCTATGTTGCGGAACACTTGTCCAACCTTTTGGCCGCTTTGATAACTAGTGTATCGATCGCTGGGGAGACTAGACGGGTGGTTCTCCTAATAGGTTGGCAGAAGTGAGACTACTTGGTTCACTTCTTATTTATGCTATTATTGGATCGATCATAAAGAGGAAACCAACAATGAAGAAAGGAAAGTAGTATACACTATACCACTTTCCTTTCATACTATCTGTGTGAACCTTCAACCATCAATAGAAGAACCACAGAAAGGGGCCCCTTATCCCCAACTTCCAACCTTGGTAGTAGAGTTTAGTTCCTCGCTCCCTTGCTTAACTCTCTTTCCTAACCTTTCTCCAACCTACGATCGTCTAGCTACCCTTGCTCTTTGGTCAGCTTGACCGAGAGGATACCTCTTCCTTTTCTCCAACTACTCCAAGTAAATGTCTTCTATAGATCTCTTCAATCCTCGAATCGGTCTATCGACACATACGAAAAACATTCCTGGGGCCCGACTTTCAAAAGGAGTTACCTTTCTCTTCGAAGGGATTCTAGTTCTTTTAAAGAGCTGCCCTCCAGTGATTAGCTCAGGTGGTGCCGACTGAATAGGTCGGCCGGTCCCTTGCTTACTGGTGTGAGTTAGACAAAGAAGTACGCTACTAGGCCAAGACACCGGGGGTAAGGCAAGTGTTCTCTCTCTTCGACTTTTTAGTAGTTTGTTTTTCAGAAACCGGCTAACTTGCTAAGAGTTAGGAGTACTGAACAAGCGAGTCATCGTGGAGGGGAAAGAACTCGCGTAGCCTTTGTTTCACAGGCTGGCAGTTTGGCTTTCTTTCTGGACGTCGGATTCTAGATTGCCAGAAGGTTCCAACCCGTTTAGAATGAACCGTAGCCAAAGATCCATTTGCCAACCCAGGGCTCCATTGCTTCTTGGTTTACCTCTTGAATCAAGGTCATTTTCTACGAAGAAGGCCGGAAGCTTTGCGAAAAACATTCTAGCTTGTCCTTCTTGATTCCACTGCGGGGCTAACAACCGATGCCAGAAGGATTTGGCGATGGCTGTAGGACGTGTTTCGTTTCTACTTGGTGGCGTGGCTTACTCTGATTCCAAAGGCGACCAGCTTTCAATACTCAACTCTTCGTCTCGGTCTCGACCTATCTGCGAAAGAGTACTCAGGTGCTAAAAACTTGACTGCTTCACTCTGGGCTTGGGCTGTCCGTACTGGTCTCTCTCCGGAGAGCCCTTTCAATTTGACATATCAGCTTCAGAAGATTCAATTCTCTCATTCTTGGCACAGAAGAATGAGGGGGAGTAGGAACTTCGTACCCTAAGTCGCCTTCTTAAGGGGCAATAAAGAAATGAGACTCGAATTGAGTTGATGTCTTTGTGCCTGTATTTCACAGCGATCAAGCCTAGGCTCTGTTACCGAAGGTCCGAAGGAGGCAGGAGATTTGATCAAAGACATGTGATCGATACCATTTCTCAAAGCAAAGGTCGGATTGAAAAATGGTTGCCTTGTCATAGTTTTCATTCTATTATTTACCGCTCTTTAGACAGGTCTTGTCCGAATTAGTTCTAAATCATCTGTTGGACTTAGGCAAGCACCGATCAGAGGTCATGCGTCTGACCACAACTCCATGGCGTATTTCGATGGCTCCAGTACGAAAGGTAGCGCTTCTATCTATATAGCATAGCTGAAAGCGGACAAAAAAAGCTGTTCCCATAGCCTTTAGTAGGCTTAGCTTAGCCTCTTTCTCGTACTATCTTTCTATATGATAATATCACCAGTGGACAGCGAACAAAAAAGAAAGATGCCACACTAAGAAAGCAATCCAATCAGTGCGGTCAGTCCAGTCAAGGACTTGACTTCGGTCGTAGGTTTCAAGTCAAGTCTTGAAGAGCCTATCCTAGATGCACGAATGAGGATCCGAAAGAGAAGAAAGAACCAGAAGACTAGACCCCAACTCCTTCTCCCCCTGAGGAGCAGTTTATGAAACATCAATCCCCAGTAAACTGGCTTGAAGCTGGTGATCAAAACACTAGCTATTTTCACAGAGTTGTCAAAGCCAAAGCAGCTAAGAGCAGAACTCTATCACCTCTGCTACAGGGTCCGAATCCGAAGAGATCAGATCATTGCTAAGCCATTTTCTCACTGATGAGCAAGGATCTGCACTGGTGGCTCTTATGACGGCTGATGATGTGAAGAAGACAATCGCAAACAAATAAGGCACAAGGATGGATGGTTTTGACTGCGGAATTCTTTCAATCCATCTGGAGCATTGTGGGGAAAAGAGTTACCAAAGCTATCCTTAAATTCTTCTCTTCCTTCAAGCCCACAGCCTGCCAGCCGATTATCTTCAATGTGAATGTGCCATCGGGAAAATTGGAATACAATCTAGAGGATCTGGTCGAATGGTAGAAGACGGTACCCTTAGAGGGTATTTTTCCCTATCTTTTTCAGTGCACGAATTGGAATAGAAATTAGCTTTAAAGGAAGCAAGAAGGATGTATGCTTTAAGGAAAGGGTTGAATCAAAGCATGGTTGAGAAGGTTGGAGTGCAATACTGGTTCACGGATTGGGTCAATGCCACCAGTCTGTTCACCAACAATGGAGATTTGATTAGCTTACTTGTTCGGAAGCTTGGGTCGGGCTTTGACTTCTACCTACTTAAGATGCAGCCGCTTCCTCTTCTTCCTTCTTCTGCTAATGCTACTCCCACTATATTATCGTAAATAGACTAAACCACTATTCTAAATAATGGGACTTATCCTCTTACAAGGTGGACAACTACAACTAGTGAGACTCAGTCTATAAATTCAACTTCCACTCTCAGGCCGGCCAGTTCTTTACATCTTTGGAAAGCGCATTGAAATGCATTTCCAAATTGGCATTGATTGACTTAGCTCACTAAGCGGATAACCCTTTATCAAAATAAAAAGGGTGATAATGTCAACTTTCAACATGAAACTACCCACTTTAGTAACATCGATTTATCCACGACAGCTTCATCCGATAGTCAGTATCACATCGACTGCCCAGAGCGCCCCCTCGGATATAGGAGGGCTCTTTTCGGGCGTCTGTGAGCACTATCGGGAGTGGATGCTTATTTCCGGCAGGCAATTACCTCCGCAATGGTCAATACCTGAGTACGGACGGTTCTTGGGAACGAGGCAGTTCAAAGCCCAAGCTTTCTCCGTTTTTTATGATTTTGCAATACACGGGCCAGGGAGTTGGTTTTTTGACGAAGGAATCAAACTGCTAGATCTAATAAACGCATCTCAATAAGCTGTCAGTAGGTTTTTTTATCGCGGCATTCTCCCTTCTATCTAGTTGTAAATGGAATTTTGGAACTCTTTTAAGGCTTATTAGTGAGGTCTTAAAAACTTCATACTTTGCCTTAACTGATCGGCCATTCCATTTGTGCTTTCAGCAAGTTACACCCTTTAGCAAAAACTGCATTAGCATAGACTGCAGGATATGAACATAAACTGCAGAATACCGAAGGGAAGGAAAACACATTAGAAAATGGAACTCAAGCAAGATCTATAGGCAACTATTAAGACTAGATGGATATGGAAAGAAAGCGGTTCAAAATACTCAGACGTTCTCATAGGATTGCTCACTTCTTTAAGTTTAAGTCATCTAATGTTTGAAAACTGGCCCTCCATTGGCTGGGCAAAGGTAAGCAGAAATGCTTGGAAGTAGCACTCCTTATATAGCTTTCCCAAGAAAAGAAGCCACTATTCCTAGCTTGCTTTCTTTCTACAGGCATTTTTCTAAGTTTTAGAATACTTACTCGCTTTCCTGGTGGGGTCAGAACCTTTGAGCGTGGGATATGATCACAAGATTCAATTGAGTCCTCCTTATGAAGCATGCTTATCAGAGGTAGCATCTTGTCTAGTAAGAGATTGCCCTGGTAAGTCACATACCCCAGCTTATGTTATCTATAAACCGAGTAGAAGTATAACTGGAAGTCCCCCCATTCTTTGCCGATGCCTGGGAAGCGTAAAAAATCTCATGAATCCCTAAATCTCGAACTCAGGAACTCCTATGCCTTGCGGTAATGATTCCTCTGGCATTACGACCTTTACCACTGCTGTCCAGAGATCAAATTCTTTCGCGGATTGGATTTCACTTGACTGTCTACGGTTCCATTGCGTGTGCTCGGGGTAGAAGTTTTGTATAAATGTATCGCCATGCTATTAAGTTAAGTATTTTGATTGAAGTTCTTTTCTTGATATGATAAGAGGTGGAATAGAATAACCCGGTTGAAGCGTAATGATCATACGTCTGTAATGCATTGTCTGTCCCATAATAGGTCCCATTCTTAGACCCTTTCTCGGAAGTCGATGACTATTCATAGCTCCTTCGGACCCTTGTCTTTCTCTTCTTCTTCCTTTTTAGCTGTAATGAAGACTAGTTTAAAGCCGAGGTTTTAATCCCTTTCGAGAAGAAGTCCAGGTTTTCTGAGTCACTTGGGCAGTCACCTGTTGAGGAGCTTTGGAATTAGGTTTTGAAGTAGCCTTGGCTAAGCTACCCTTTTCGAAAGCCATGAGAATTGGTCAAAGTCCTCTAAGCAGTTAAGCAGTAAGGAAAGGGCTTCCATGACAATGAGGTCCTTATTGCATGGTGTTATAGGGCGCATTTTTCCTGGCTTGTTAGGCTTTGGAAGTTTCATGTCCATCCACGATTCGATCGTTGAATTAGACTTCAGCCCCCACAAACCATTGAATCATCAAGTGCCGAAGAATACACCGAATCCAGCCGAGAAAGTTCTCCTCGGTGAAACTGGCTTGAAGAGAGCCTTCGGTCATTGTCGCATGAAGAGGGAAGTCAGAGATCACTTTCTCCTGCTCTCCATCAAAGTCTTGTGGCAGTTAGCCAGAACTTGGATGCTCGATTTGACCGGGACACATAGAAAGCTCTCCAAGAAGTCAGTCAACGAGCGAGTGCCCCGAAATCATACTATTCTCGAACTTCTTGTGGTTTGGACCCTGTCAATGCCCAGCCAGCCCCACAGAACTCTCTTTATCGAACTCTAGCCTGGAATGAGTTATCCTTATTACAGAAGGACTAACGAGAATCAATTTTACATAGCACAAACAGATAAGGACGGCCTTATTCAATGTCCAGGGACCATTAGATCCGGCCAAGCATATTCCTACGCCCTTCCTTCAACCATAGCTCTAGTAGCTCATTCCCCTTAGGAGTCACAGGAGCGAACTAAGCTTTCCTCTTTTCTTTCGTATTTTTTGTATTGTAATCAATTGAAAGTCCCAATGGTCCTACTAAATAGACCAGTTTGAACTAGCAATTTCGGAAGTAATCCTTATCGGTTGCTTTCGAGCGTTGCGTGATAGCTGAAGTTGGATATAGCCGCTTCAGTGAACGGGAGGGTCCACCGCCCCCTGTGACATTCGCTTGGTTTCATATCTTTCCGAGCCTGGGAGATGGGTGCGATGATAAGTGACCCCAGCCTATGGGTGTTGGATCGGTCTCTGGTGGTCGGAGGCGCAGCAACAAAGATATCGTGATTCTCCTTTGGAAGTGGGCAGGATCGTGGGAGACGTAGGTCCCACCTCGGGGGTAGCTCCTTCGATAATTTTAGAGGATTGTCAACTTCTGGGTTCTGGTTCATTCTCTACCTCTCCTGGGATTTCCCGGAGTGGAGCTCTAATTTTCCAGAAAAGAGAAAAAAGATGACCATGTCCCGATCCGAAGGTGTCTCTCCTCGGTTCACCCCGGCTCTTTCCCCCTCTAGGCCACCCTTCATATGGTCGGAAAGATACCAAGGTCGCATTGGATGAAGGGGTCCAAAGCGGGATTGTATCCCACCTTTTCCAACTAGATTCAAATTCAATGCAATTTTCCCATCTATATGAAATGAAAAAAGTGAAATTGAAAGTGGTTGCTACGAAGGGAAATAGTGTTCATAGATTTGACTGCTATATGAGTTGGAATTGATTCAATCCTAAGAGCTACGGAACTCCTAGTAGTCCAACCAAAAGAGTGAATCACAGGAGGTCGGCCCTTGTCCTCGAACCAACTCTCGAACAAAGCATACATCAAGGAAAGGGGAAAGTCTCGTTCTTGGCCGTCTAGTCGTCAGAGTTACACCGGTCTGCCCAGCTCACAAGCAAGGCAGTTAGCGCCTTTGGCCTATCTTTCTCTCAAGTCAAGGGAACTAAAGCTGGTCTGAGTTTATGAGCAATGAGTTCATTACGTTCCCTTGTCTGAGTTTGGAATTATGAGTTAATGTAGTTAGCGGCTTCAAGCCAAGATGAGCCCTGAGCCAGAGCTCGAGTCCAGAGTTTGAGTTCTGAGCTATGAGTTCTGGGCTACGGAAAAGCTCTGATCCAACTTGCCAAGAGTTTGGAGTTCGAGTTGGAGTTCCTCTTTTAGACTTTGCTCCTTGTTTTGAGCGTTTAAGCTGCTTTTATGGATGACGA
>JAUMHB010078186.1:0-12395 GCA_032359685.1 Pittosporum tobira | reverse complement strand
GAAGCAAAGTCGATATGTTTTTGCAAGTATTAGTGAATTGTTGTAGCGCTTTGAGATAACTTCAGGTTGATAGTTTTTATTTTTATTTTTTGTATTATAATAAATTATAGTTAATTGCTAGAGTGTAAAAACTACGTGTCATGTCTTCTTTATTTTTATAATTAGGACACATAATTAAGCATTTTTTTGTTTTAATTGTTTTTCTCTTGTGTTACATTACTCTTAATTAATTGCAAAGGCAAGAACTTGTGGCACAAGATAACATGAGGATTTCATCACCTTCCCTTGGTCCAAAAACAATTAACCTCATTTTGTGGCCCTCAAGATCTTTGAGCTCAATTAAGAATTTAAAGTCAAGTAACTCTTTAAAGAGACTAAATTTCGAGTCATTGTAGAATCTTAACATCAACCAAAACTCGACTTACATAAAAGAGAAGTAAACTAACATTGACGTGAAATTAGCACATGCGACATATTAGTCATAGAGTCTCAGTCTTAACTACTGTGCTAATTAGTGGACAGGCTTTTTGAAACAATTTGCCATAGGTTTGATAAGGATACGGAGGCAGACATGTAATTCAACGATCATCTGTTGCCACTAAATAATTTTGTATTAATTGAATAGAAAGAAGCTACACTGTTACAAGGGGCATGTCTAAGGAAATACAGTGAAGACATCAATGCGGAAGAGGTATGCAATCCCATCTATAGATGAAAATAATCATTTAGTATAACAATTGTTTATTTTTATTATTATTTTTTTACTTTATCAAGAAGTAAGTTAATTCATATATCACATAATTGAGGGAAAGACTTAGATTGACTTTTATTGGCTATTAATCATCCTTTTCAAGCAGACTTTATTCTGAGGATTTCATAGAAAAATGCAAGAAACTAGCTAGCAAACTCCTTCGACCAGTTATTCTTTTCGGATATCTTGAAGTGAAATCCCTCTGGAAACCTTATAATAGGAGTGCGGATGATTTTGCCTCCCTTGACGATCGCCCATCTGAAATTCAAGTAGGCTGATTAAGTCAACACTTTCTTTCATACATGTGTAATTAAGAGGATTCTGCAACATAAATGAATTGATATAAATGAAAAATAACAGAGGAAACATACTTGTATTTTGTGACCAATACATGAAGAAAGGTGGCTAAAAACACCCTGCTGTATTCTGCTCCAGCACATTGCTTCAAGCCAACTCCAAATGGCATGAAACTCTTTGCAACAACACTTGGTTCAATGTTCTATATTTCATATAAAAATTTTGCAAAAGAGGATAAAGTTAGTTTTCAAGGAATAAAATACGACGCTTTTTGTAAGGAACAACAAAATAGAAGACTAATTAAAGTCTAAGCTGTTCTTTTAAAAAAAAATAAAAATTGAAGGCAAACTGGAGGGGCACTTTTGGATTTTAGTCAACAAGAAATTTGCAAATTTTAATTTCTATTATCTTGATAAAGATCTTATCGGACCTTCCAACGCCCTGGATTAAATTCCAGTGGGTTATTGAATTCATCCTCGTTCAAGTGAAGGGCAGACGTGGCAATCATGATAACCCAGCCAGCTGGAATTGTATAACCTACAAATGATCAATTTCTGAACAGTCAGTTTCAATTTAGTAATGGATCAAATCAACCGATTTTTTGTGACAACATCAGAATACCATTCACTGGGATATCTTTTAATGCTCGTCGAAATAACCCTGGTGCAATATTTCCCAGCCTAAGAACTTCGTGTATAACCTGCAGAATTTCCAAGAAAAAAAAATATGAAATTGAACAGCACAAAAACCAATAATTTCTTGCATAAAATGATTGACACTCTTTCAAAATATGAGGAATATAAACAAACCTGGCGCGTGAAAGTCATAGATTTGTAGTCATCCCATGTGATTGGGGCATCCTTGTTATCTCTGTTGTTAAGGATTGCCTCATGCTCAGCCTGCAAAAATTAACAGCCATTGTTTAGGATTGTCTAGAAAGCCGCCACATTCATGTGAACGAAGATTTTGTGGAAATATCAAAATTCCTTGTGGAAAGAACAATTCAATAAAGATTCTGCGACTAAATTGTTACAAATATGAATACTCACTGTCAATTCCTCCAACACTGAAGGATGCTCAGCCAGCAACTTGAAAGCTAAAGCCAGTGTGGTGGACATTGAATCCGAGGATACAAATAAAAGACCAAACATTAATTGAACAATGAAATCTTCGTTCAAGAATTTCTCGGTTTTCATGTCTTGTATCATGTGGTCAACCATGTCACCTCTTGGAGTCTGATCAGGCGACTCCAACCTCTTTCTCAACACGTCGCGCATGGTTTTCCGCACCTCCTTGTGAATCTAGAAAACAAGATTTATATATATATATAGTAGAAGTATTTTTACTTTTTTGTTAAGTAGTAATTAACCAGATTATAGAAATCTCTACTTGAATGTAAAGATAGTAGCACCTAACCAAATGAGGAACCTGACAAGAGGGCTTGACAGACCTCTTTGAATACAAGTTAGAACTAGGGTACGGATCATTATACCTCGAATTTTTTTTTTGAATCCCAGTTAAGTTTCTTATGGTAGACACCATTTTTAAAATATGATAGCTCTAGTACGTTTATAAAAGTTAAATGTAAGAAATAAGTGACTATATATATATATATATATATGTATATTTTAATTTCCATGTCAGACATTACTTTCTTCTTTTCCATGTTTAATGCACAAAATACGTTACTGTTGAAAAAAAATATCAGTAATCACTTATCTCATGAGATTACTTATAAAATAGTCAAAAAAGTACTCTACTTTCTCTCTAGGAAATAACAACTTCTAGGAAATAACAACTAATTTGTAAAGGCTTAACGAAAAATTGTTAAGAGATCCCATTCTGGAAAGTTTGACTTCGCCGCTAAGAAAAAAGTGGAGATGAATATGGTTAAATTTACCTTCAGGCATTTATGATGTGCTGTACCAGGAATGTTCAATGGAAAGGATATAAGACCTTCTACTAGGCCTTTGAACATTTCACTCAACTTCAGTGGAGCATTTTCCAGATCATCACTAAACAACTGCCTCGATGAAAAATCAATACTCATCTGTCACGGACAAATTTAAGCACTAAATTAGATATTTGATAAGATAAAATTAATAACTGTGATGTAGACAAGAGTTTGATTTAACGAGAAAATTACCGTAATAGCTGCACTTTTCACTTCAACAGATTCCTGACTCGACCAATTTGTAAGAGTTTTTCGAACCATATCTTCCATTTGAGGAAGCAACTTTTCCTTGAGAGCCTCCACGCCAAAGTGATTCAAGGCCAAGTTCCTTGTGTATTTTCTTGAGGATTGACTAGCTTGATCGAATACTTCTGCAAAGGTATCGAGGGACCATGTATCAACCAACCGGCCATCTTGTTTCAAGATGAAATAGTTAAATTCTCGGTCTGCCGTTACTGCAACGGGATGACCCGCCACATTTGTTCGGAAGATTGGACCATATCTGAAACAAGTGGATATATTAGGTCATTAAATTGTGAAAAAAAGTGGAAGCTAACCAAAAGTCAAGAATTTCTATTTTTGGGTATTAACAGAAGATATTAATGCACAATATACGTATTGACTACAAGCTACTTCACCCGTCCCCAAAATATTGAACCAATTTGACTATGAATCAAAGAAAATAGTACTATATTAACCTTAAAAACATTGACATGGGATCCATATCTATTTATTTTGGTGAAACTCAAGAGTAAAATTAGAACTTATTTTATATTCTCAAATCTGTTAAATTTTCTTAATGTATGTGAGAAATGTACATTTTAATCATTCTTTTCAGAAATAAGAAAGTAGTAAGCAGATCTCCAGGAGACTATTGGAGTCTTCATGTTATATTACTAAATAAGTACCAAAAGACAGAACAACTAAAATTGGCTAATAAAAACAACTAAGCTATTACAAGCTATAAGCAAAGTTGAGATACCTTTTGATTCTATGCTTAATGAAAGGAGGAAGATCAAGGGATGCACTTGGTATAATTAACTGAAGGGTCTCCCCAATAAAGGGCAGCCCCATGGAGCCTGGAGGAAGAACTCCATCGCATTTCGGGTTCCTCCAGTTGTAGTACCGGTGAGTAAGGTAAACAGTAAGCAATGCTACGACCGACAATCCAAAGGCATACAAGTTGGTATTTGTCACAATGTTAGCGTAGAAGGAAGCCATTGTATAACTCAATAGCAGAAGTAACTAAAAGAAGAAACTAATGTTGGTTCAACTGTGAATGGAAAGCGATGAACCCACTCTAACATTCTATATATATCCCTGGGTCTGCTTTAAGGACAAGATTTTATCATGGTACCGCAGCTAATGATTCTTAGAGCTTGGGCCTTGGGGTATAGGCCAGTGGAAGGCATAAATTTAAAAAAAAAAAATTATTTATGTACCATTTGCTAGTTTAGAAAAGACATTTCAGCGAATCAAATTGAAGACCTTTTAAATGGAAGTCCCTCTACCTTCGGGTTTTATTTATCATATTCTTCTCTTTGTCTTTTATCCTGCTTGAGTGCCTGGACTTGCATGACGGATTCTTTAGTTTGTCTTAGAATGTTTATTGCAGGCATACAGCATAAAGTACGTGATCAGATACATGCATGCCATGCATTTGATATAGTTATACATACATAATATTTTATCTAATACTGTTTGAAATATAGTTCTTGTCCCTGACCAGTAGGGGAATAAATAAGTAATAAGAAACCAAGAAAATGCAGTGATAGTATTAAGTTGCAAACATGAAACTAATCCTACGGTCACAGGATGAGAATCCCTGTCGTTTTCATTTCGTGTGTGCCAAAATAAATAATTATGGTAAGCTTTCTAAAAATAGACCGAAAATTCCATGTGGTCTTGTTACTGGATGATATGTGGATAAACCTATTTAATTTTCATTGTTGTGACCACTCCGAACTTTGATCAAGTTCAAACCTCGTTTTCAGTTGGGCACACATCGGCGGGAGCAGATTTACCTAAAACACGAGCAACACGAGGGGTTTTATTCACTCGTTCCCCTCTCCGATGCTTAAGTTAGTTGAGATTAAGGTGGTAATCTGAATATTAAGTAGGAGAGGGTGGGGTTTATCAGTGTATTTTGAAAGAGGTTTTGCTCCGATGAGTTTGTCGGTATTTTTGCAGAGTATTGGCTCTTTTGTGTGTTCAGAGCGGGATCCCCCCATTTGTGCAAATGAGGTAGTAGTAGTTGTAGAGCTTGCCTTGGCCCGCAGCCTGATAAAGTAGGCATGGTGCGCCTGCTGTGAGTTGACAACAGGTATGGCCCGCCTCATTTGAGTTGACAGGGATGCAGGGTTAGGTGGCTGATTGGACACCGCTTGGGAACTTGTTTTATGGCCTTCGGGCTGCTAGATCCGGACCAGGCAGGGCCAGGCCTGGTCGATGGGGCTAAGTGGATCCGTTACCTGGGATGGCCTGGGCCGAAGACGCATAGTTTGAGAGTTCCTGACGGCGATGGTCCGGGCGGACAGATGTGGATACAAAACCCCTTGGAGGCCGATTGGCCGAGCTTGTGCTTTTTGGATGCCGAATGTCGGGGCTGATCCTTCTTTGGGTGAGGCGAGTCGCCAAGCCTTGAGGATGGTCGATCAGATGATCTGCCACGCGAGCGTTGAGCTACCATGTGGAATGCCACGTTGCCCTAATTAGGGCCAAGGTAGAAACCCTAACTCTAATTTGGAACGATCTCCACCAATGCCCCCCAGTCCGGCGGGATACTTTAGTGTGCTGGCGGGCTTTGAGTCTGATCGTTCCTCGAGTGTCTGGGGTGGAGACTGCCAAGGCGAGGACCGTGCAGGGGGAGGCTGCTTTGGTGTCTCTTAACAAGGGACTTGAAGTCGAGTGGGACGCCTAGAAGGTCAAGGAGGCCGGTTATAAAGACAAGCTAGAGCCGGCCTCCGAGAGGGCAGAGAGGGCGGTTGAGGAGTTTAAGGGCTCGACTGAATGTCAGGCGATGATCCTCGAGGCTTCTGTCAGCCAGTTTTTGAAGGGATTTAAAAGAGTGGTCGGTCGGGGCTCTAAAAGGGGCATGGAAATGAAGATGGTTATGGACCTTTTGGAGGATCCAGAGGCTGTTAATTCGGAGCCTGAGGATGGGCCAACAAAGGAGCAGCTTGTGGGGGGAGCCGCAGAGAAGCCCACGGGACCGCCTCTGGAGGAGGGGGAGTTGTCTGGGCTGCCTGGCCCGCCTTTTGGGCCATAGAGTTAGGATAGGACCGTAGGCCTTATAAATAGTTACAATTTTTTCGAATATCAATGAAATGTAAATTTAATTTTTATTGTAATTCTTTGGAATTGTTTAATAAAATTTAAATTTGAATTCCATCGTGTTTTTTTTTTTTTTTTTTTTTGTTCAGACGAATAATGAATGCTCATTAAGTATTGAGCCCGGCCTTTGTATAAGACTTAACTCATTCAGATGGAAACCGGCCAATCACTTATGATTTTGATATAATTTATAAGTGTAAACAGTTTGGGACTTGTTTGAGGATTAAAATCTGATAAAGTTCGCTAAGTGTAACAGCTCGCAACTTTGAAAAATAACTAACTATTACCGGGGTGAACGAGCAACTTTGTTTTTTAAATTACCAATCGGACAACTATGTCCTAATTTTGAATTAAATTGGGCTATTTAATTAAGCCAAGTAACCCGGGCAGCTATCCGTCGTATACCCCCCAGTTTAACCATGTTTATGGTTTACCTTAGGCATGGTAAAACTTAGAAGTGACTGTGGGAGTAGTGCCGGGTTGAGAGTTTGTAGTTGCCCCCCAGGCCGGGCGGGTAGCACCGGTTGGGGTTAGTGCCTTGCGATTATGTTCACTTGTGCGCGGATGGAGCATGTAAGTGAAACATAAGCATGGTTAGTTTACTCGTGCTCCTCGGACCAAGTGTTTATGGCCGCGCGGATGGAGCATATGAGTAAAACATAAGCATGGTTAGTTTACTTATGCTCCTCAAACCAAGTGACATAAGTGTGCTAAGGTGCTTGTATTTGCGATTATGTTTACTTGTGCGCGGATGGAGCGTGTAAGCAAAACATAAACATGGTTAGTCTACTCATGCTCCTCGAACCGTATACTCGTGCTCCTCAGACCAAGTATTTATGGCCGCGCGGATGGAGTGTATGAGTAAAACATAAGCATGATTAGTATACTTATGCTCCTCGAACCAAGTAACATAACTGTGCCAAGGAGTTTGTATTGCGATTATGTTCACTTGTGCACTCGGGCCAAGTGTGGTGCACATGTGGGAAGTGAAACATAATCGCAATCAGTTTACCTGTGCTCCTCGGACCAAGTTTTTGTGGCCGCGCGGATGGAGCGTAGGAGAAACGTTTCCTCGTGCTATTCAGACCAAGTGTTTATGGTCGCGCGGATAGAGCATTTGAGATGAAGTATGGTTAGTTTACTTGTGCTCTTCGGACCAAGTGCTTATGGCTGCACGGATAGAGCGTATAAGTGAAACAGGACCATGAGTTTTGATTGTGCTCAAACTTTTATTGATAAGAAAGTTCTTCGTATGTAGACGAGCGAACTGTTACAATATATGGTCGTGCAATGAAGATTGTCTGACCGGTAAAGTTTGTCAAATGAGGACGAGCAAACTGTTGATACCTGGTCGCTCAATGAAAATTGCCCAGCCAGAGTTTTTTCTTCGCTATGGAGTTCTTCGAGAATGGTCTCAGCCTACAATGGACTAACATACAAGGAGAGCAATGGACCCTCGTCTATAGTGTGTCGCTCATCATCACAGGCGAGACCACCTTAAACTTCAATCTTCTGCCTTGAAACTTCTATCTTCGGCCTTAAACTTCAATCTTCGGGCTTGAACTTCAATCTTTGGCCTTGGCCTTGAACTTCAATCTTCGATCACCCATGGTTCAGGCGATCAACGAGGCCCGCTGGTCGGGGACCTCAGATTCTACAAGGACTGGGTCCTCAGTCTTCGGTCTTCGAGGGTCCCATGGTCTGAGCGATCAACGAGGTCGAGGACCTCGGATTCTACAAGGACTAGGTCTTCAGTCTTTTATTAACCATATCCCTTTTCTTTTCTCACCGGTGTGTCAAGGATCAGCATCTCGTCGGGAGGGGAAGCAAGGACGTGGGCATGTTGGACAACGTTGGTTTCTTCAGCTATAGCTTCAACGCTAAGTCATGAGGTTGAGCAGAAATTGACACTGAAACTACCAGTTCAGATGGCCGGGGTGCTAGTTCTGGTGCTAGGCAGAAGTCGACGAGCAATTTACCACCGGCCTCGGGCAAGGCGATTCGGATGCCTCCCAGACCGAGCTCTATAAAGTTGGGGTAGGTTGACATCTGGTGCTCTGGCATGATCCTCCAATTGGCTGGTATTTTATTAAGGGACTTAATCCTCTTTTTGTACTCCTCTAGTTCCTTCCGTTCGCGTTGTTGGGGAGACCGGGAGCGGGCTCGCTTGTCCCAGTGTGAATGCTGTGGCGCCAGGTGTCGAGTTGTCCTGGAGGGATGATGAGTGGGAGAGTGGGTGTGTTCAAGTTGGCTGCCGGTCTGATGAGGCCGATCGTCCTCCATGACGCGTTCGCCCCTCAGCCTCTCGATTTCGAGAGTTATGTTGTGTCATTCTTGGAGCAACTTTGTGAGCCTCTCGTTTTGGTGGGATTTTAGGAGGTCTCGAGTATCTTGGTGCACTTTGACCTTCCTATGTCACTTCCGGTCATGTCTCCTTTGCTCTCGAGAGCGGCGTTGGGAGCCGGGCGGGGTTGCCTCAGGGATATTGTTCCCGGAGTTGAGGGGAACATTATTGACCCATTTTTCCTTGGGCTCGGGAATCATTGTATGTGCTTTTTCGGTGCCGTGTATCTCTGGCGTGGGGTTTGTAGTACTCTGATAGGCTGACATGTGTGCTGAAAAGGTTTAGTATGGAGATAGATCGTGTAGGACTGAGGGTCAAACCCTCCTTCTAGCGCCAATTGTTGTGACCACTCTGACCTTTGACCAAGTCTAAACCTCGTTTCCAGCTGGGCACATGTCGGCAATAGCAGATTTACCTGAAACACGGGCAACACGAGGGAGTTTATTCCCTCATTCCCCTCTCCAATGCTTAAGTTAGTTGAGATTAAAGTGGTAATCTGAATGTTAAGTAGGAGAGGGTGGGGTTTGCCGGTGTATTTTGAGAGAGATTTTGCTCTGGTGAGTTTGTCGGTACTTTTGCAAAGTATTGGCTCTTTTATGTGTTCAGAGCGGGATCCCCCTCATTTTTGCAAATGAGACAGTATTTGTAGAGTTTTCCTTAGCCCACAGCCCGATAAAGTAGGTATAGTGCGTCTGCTGTGAGTTGACAGCACGTATGGGGCGCCTCCTTTTAGTTGACAGAGTTACAGGGTTAGGCGACTGATTGGACACCACCTGGGAACTTGTTTTATGGCCTTCGGGCTGCTAGACCCGGACCAGGCAGGGCTGAGCCCGGTCGATGGGGCTGAGTAGATCTGCCACCTGGGAAGCCCTGGGTCGAAGATGCATAGTTTGGGAGTTCCTGACAGCGATAGTCCGAGCGAACGGATGCTGGTGCAAAACCCCTCGGAGGCCCATTGGCCGAACTTGTGCTTTTTGGATGCCAAATGTCGGGGTCGATCCTTCTTTGAGCGAGGCGGGTCGCCAAGCTTTGAGGATGACCGATCTGATGATCTGTCACGCGAGCGTTGAGCTGCCACATGGGATGTCATGTTGCCTTAATTAAAGCCAATGTGAAAACCCTAACCCTAATTTGGGATGATCTCCATCATTCATCAATCTCAAAATTGCTGTTTACAACTTATACTTAAGATCCATCATATTCTCAAATTGTTATAATCTCAAAATTATAATGATTAATATAAAAATTTAGAGTATATAAATTTGTCCCACATCGAATACCTCCAATCAGTTATCAGTTATATATAAGAGTATAGACTAAGACCAATTCTCTCTAATGCCAATAACTTGTCTCACAACAATACCTTGCGAAAATATATATTGACAAAGGCATAGTCGTCAAATCATGAATCATATTGTCGATGCTTATAGATCTTGAGTACCTTAAAAGCCTTGCTTCTCGGATAGAATTAGGGTTCTTGAAAGCAACACTTGAAACAATGGGAGATACGAGGGTTATGACTTCGTTCCCCTCTTTAATGCTCAAGTCAGTATCAAGAAAAAAAATATTAATAGTTGTTCTATGTTAAATAGTGTATGAGAGATTGTCTATCACTTACGATCACGAGAGGAGAGTTTTATAGTAGTTCCCTAGCTTGGATGCCAAGATAGGGTATGTATGAGGCGGTTCCTTTGTTGGGGTTTACAAAATTCTTATTGGATTCTAAAAGTGTGGTTGAGCTCGAAAAGGAGTCCTACCAGACCCATGGATCCATAACCCATCATAGATTTGACTTAATCCGTATGGCTGACCGTCCTAGTATTCTCGGTTGGTAACCTAATCTTAGTTTGATCGGTCCACATAACTAGTCGGTTATAATCAATTCCTGACCAGTTAGTTAGTTCGTTGGTCCTATGCCTAATTAGGGTTAGTGAAGACCTAATCCTAATCCATTTTGGGCCAGAATCTAACACGTATCGTGTATCAAAATTCTTGAATCGATAATCATATATCATTTTGTGAATCGTATTATAAGATATAAAAAAGAAATACATAGCACATTATTACATATATAGACATATAAAAACCTTAGTTCATTAGATAATAGACCGTATATGTATAAAACTCATATATGTATTAGACAATAAACCATAATAGATAAAGGTCATATTGTAACCTTCTTGAATTACAAGTGTCAAGTAAAGGAACGAAAAACAGGAACTGTGAGGTTATCTGGATCAAGGAATGGCAACATGAATGTGGTTGATCTGAGTGGCATTAATTAATTCTATATATAGTACATGTTTCCAGCCAAGTTTGTTGTTGAAACAAGCTTACTAGCACAGAAGATTGTTTCATCTGAACCTCAAAAGTATGTTGTAGATGGTATGCCAAAAATGAAAATTTTCAAAAATAGGCTCTGCAAGGCTGTCAATTGGGCAAACAGACCAAATCTTCCTTCAGCAGCAAGACAACTAACTCTAATAGCAAACCTCTTCAACTGCTGCATATAGGATTTGTTTGGTCCTGTTCCTACAATAAGCTTTGGAGGCAAGAGATATTCATTGGTAATTGTTGATTATTATTCAAGACATACATGGTTCTTCTTCCTAGCATCAAAGACTGAAACCTATAGTAAGATTATCACTTTTATCAAGCAAACTCATAATGAGAAGAATGATAAAGTGATATTCATAAGGTTTGACCATGGAAGATAGTTTGACTACAGAGAGGTTGAAACCTTCTGCAATGATATGTACAAAACAACTTCTCAACAACTAGGACCTCACAACAAAATGGAGTTGCAAAAAGGAAGAATAAAACTCTTATTGAAGCTGGTAGAAACTTGCTTGTTACAGCATATTTTCCACATTACTTTTGGGTTGAAGATGTCAATACTGCCTGCTATACACAAAACATACCATTGATCCAAAAGGTATATAAAAACACCCCTATGAGCTATATAAAGGAAGGAAGCCAAACATCAAGTACTTCCATATCTTTGGGTGTCCCTAGTATATTCTCCACAATGGTAAATCCTATCTTACTAAGATCTAACCTGAGGCTAATGAAGGTACATTTCTTGGATACTCTCCACTCATAGAAAAATATATAAAGTATTCATTGAAAGACTGTTAACTGTTGAATAAACCATCCACGCTAAATTTGATGAACTCCCCATGCTTGATCAAGAAAAAGTAGATGTCTTTGCCGTGCAAGAAATAGGTACCTTCAAACAACAAGACAATGATGACAGTGATAATGAATATGATTAGCATAAGTTCATATAGCATGAACCTTTATAACAAGAAAAGCTTAGTAATCTTCACCACAGCAACTCACTTCATAGCAAGATGTTGGACAACAAAATATGAATAGCAAGATCCCATGCAGTAAGATGCCCACCAACATTTGCCAAGGATGGCTAAGTGGACTAAGTCTCACATTCCCGATCTCATCATTAAAGACCCTGGTGCATGTGTGAAAACAAGAGTTACAACTCAAAATGAATACTTCTTCTTGAGTTTTCTTTCACAAATTGAGCCAAAGAAGATAGATGAAGCCATCATTGATGCTAGCTGGATTGAAACCATGCAAAAAGAGTTTACTAGTTTGAAAGGAGTAAAGTCTAAAGACTTCTTAAAAGGCCATTTCGTCATTTAGTCATTGTCACCAGACAAGTTTTCAGAAACAAGATGGATGAGCATGCAGTGATT
>JAUMHB010078164.1:0-12396 GCA_032359685.1 Pittosporum tobira | reverse complement strand
ATTTGTAAGACATGGATTTAATAATAAATTGGCAACCCAAGTTGGGGTGTGGATGCCCAGATTTGGGGGTGTCACAATCATAAACTTAAAACTATTTATCATAAACTCCAACAAGCTAACATATTCCGGAACCTATAAATAATATTGAGATGAAAAAGAGAAAAAAAAAATTACATAGCATTATAGGAAATACCATTATATTTTGAAAAGAAAAACATGGCTGATTCAAAAATAAAATAAAATAAAATAAAAGACAGCAATTTTTTTAGTGGGATTAACTTGACATGTACTCCCTTCATTCCATATTTATCACAACGGTTTGATTTTTTATGAATCTTAAGAAACGTGTTTTATTATAAGTAAATTATCCAAATTAATCTTAATAATATTATAATTTTAGATAATAAAAATAATAGTTGAAATAATGGGTTATAGTGTTAATATTATAATTTTAAATAGTAGAATAATAATTGAAGTAGTAAACTATAATGTTGTAGTAATGAATAAAGTTATAGGCCATAAATTCATAATGTTGGAATAGTAATGGAAGTGGTGTGTTATATTTAATAAAATAAAGATATTTTAAATAATTTATATTATTAAAATTTTCAATAAAAAAATATTATAATTATATTAGGACATTCAAAAAACAAAGTTAGAATTTTAATAAATATAATGAAGTATAAGTTAATATTTAAGCACTAGAAGGCAACCAACCAACCTCTTGTATTAAGTAGTGATATTTTAGTGCACAAAGTGTGATTCGGCCAGAAAAAAGTGAGACCTTTCTTCCTTATTCTGTTTATGGCCATGTTTGTTTCAGCTTATTAAAATTGATTATAATTAATTATTTTAAAATTAATTATTTTTATTAATTTAAAAAAAACATAGATTAAGTATAATTTATACTGTCAATTTATTTGAAAAAGCTAATCAATATGTATTTTTTTCAGTTTATAATTTATTTTAATTATAAAAAAATAATTAATTATTATAAAATAAACTGTGCTAAATAAACCCATAAACAAAAATGAGAAATTATAAAATAATTTTATTTGATACTAGTTATCTAAGCGAATAAGCTGTAAGCATAATAAGGCGGTCGCTCTGTATCAGACAAAACGAAAAAAGTCCTTAAATTATTTATCATTCCTTCAACATCAAGACACTTAATTGCCATCATGATCACATGTTAATTAACGTACCACTACTACCGCTACTGCCACTGCAGTTGACATTTGTTGTCACTTTTTTATTTTAAAAATAAGAGTAAAAGACGTCAGATCAAAATGATACACGTCTGGCATGCTTCTTAGGGCAGCAAAATATGGAATATAATTATTAAAAGAATTATTCCGCTCCAACCATATCACATAAAATATTAATTTTATAGTCAATTCCTGATTCCCTTAAATTTATAATAATATACATATAATTTTAATTAACACATTAATAAATATCAAAATATTATTAAATTATTAATATTTATTACGAGTAGAATTTAATGCTTCACGAGGAAAAAACAAATTCAAAAATGAATATTTTTATGCATATAATACAGGAATATTCAAATTAAAAAAAATACGTAGCACTTAAATATTGTGTTTAGTGGAAGTTGTTGGAATATCCCGGACGGAGAGATCGACTTCACAAACTTAGCCAATTGACAGATGCAGTCCAACCGAGACCGTACTGAAATTCTCTTTTTATCTCTCTCTCTCTCTCTCTCTCCCTATTTATGTTCCCACCCTTACTACTTTCTTGAGTTTTCATTGATGGAGGTAACCCCCACCTGAAAATTGAGTTTTCAACAAGCTTGTTTCATTGAAAGTTCTAACTTCAACCGTCTTCAAATGTCAAAGCTATACGTACGTGTGTCTTGAATCTTCTTCTCTGTTCACTAATGGCCGAACAACTCTGTTTTGAATTCTGAAAAACCAAATTAAAGACCTTTGACCTTTTTCTCTTTTGTTAGCTCAGATCTTTAAATACCCCAAGACTTCTTTCGCGACCAAATCACAAATCACACCCCTTTGATCCAAAGAAATGCAAGATCTATCAATGAATCCTCAATTTCCAGAACAAGAACACTTGAATTGCCCAAGATGCGACTCATCAAACACCAAATTTTGTTACTACAACAATTACAATCTCTCTCAGCCGCGCCACTTTTGCAAGAACTGTAAAAGGTATTGGACTAAAGGTGGCACTCTTCGTAACATTCCGGTGGGTGGTGGCACCCGCAAGAACCACCGCACAAAGCGGTCTTCAAATCCAAAACGGTCAACCTCAAATTCAACTTCTCAAGATGCTCATGATCACCCAAAACAAGAACCTCCTTCAGCTTCAAGATCAGAATTTAGTCAAGATCGTTCTGTGGTTGATATGGGCGGGAGTTTCAGCTCCCTTTTGGAGGGGAATGGGCAGTTTGGAATTATGTTGGATGGTATGAATAATTCAAATGGATCGCCCAGTTTGCAGTTGGGTGAATTTGTAGAGAATCAAAATTCTGGGTCGGGTTCTAGTTTGATCATGAGAAATCCAGGTGTGGAAATTGGGAGTAGCAAGAAGAACTCAGAGAGCTTTCTGGGTGATGAAAACGGTGGAGATTCGAGCTGTTGGAGTGGTGGTGCCAATGGGTGGCCTGATCTAGCCATTAACGCACCGGGTTCGAGCTTATTGTAGATAAAATCATAAAAGTTACTATTACTGCATTTGTGTGTGAGAGAGTTATATATATGCTTTCGATTTTCTTTTTTAATAATAGCAATTTGTATTACAAATCTAATTATCTTAATTCTTAAGAGATTATGGTGGAGAGTGGTGGAAGATATGCGCATGAGAACCCCAGGAAAAAAAAAAACATTTTAAGTATTTCAAAACAGCTTACATTTTATTCATTAATTTAAATAAATTAAATATTAATTGATTTTTTTAATAAATTAAAAATATTGATATATTTACTTAAAAACTAATTAGGATAAAAATTTTCAAAATAATTTATATTTAAAGATAAATTATAAATTAATCGTAACAAACGAACATATCTCCGAGGCCAGTCCATTTCTCTCATTTTTGGTGCTATCTTTTTTCCCTTTCAGACTTTTGTCTCATTTCACTGCGTTCGTAGAATGTCACGTGTCCTTACTATTTATTTTTTATGTGTCGGCCTGTTTCGCGTCCGACATCCCCATAATTTATTTATTCCATTTTGAAAAAAATGTTACTGTGATAAAAAATTTGCAAAAAAGTTCTTGCCTAATAAGATAGAAAATTTAGATAATTCAAAATTTAAATTTCCTTATATAAGTATGTATTCTATAAATATAAATTACAAAATTTCTTTGACATAAATATTGTGACATTCTTTTTAAAATAATTTTTAAAAATTTATCATGATATTTTTAGATTGGAGGGAGTACTATGTTTTATTTTTTTATTTTTAATAAAGTTGAAAAGCCTTCATTAAACATTATGATTTTGTTTGTTGTAATTTATTATAAAAAAATTTAAAATTTATTTATTAGTTTAGTTTAACGTATAAATTGAAAAAAAATATTTATTGATCAATTTTTTCTTTATGTGCACCAGAAGACTATACTCAATTTATAATTTAATTTAAATAAATTTAAATAAATATTTTTAAATATTTTATTTTTAAAAAATAAGTCATAAATTGTTGAAATAAATTGCGACAAACTTAATCATTGATGTACAATTGATTTAAGTTGTTTTTATGCTCTAATCGGGCCATCTGATTGTGTTCGTCTTTCTTAAATAATAATTTACAGGTAGGTATGTTATACTGCCGCCAAGGTGGAGGCAGGTTTGGGGAATCGATCAAAATCCAGAAGCTAATTACTGTATGAAATTTTCATATTCAAAGTTAAAAGAATATTAATTATGTAAGCTAGTATATATATATATATATATATATATATATATGTGTGTGTGTAAATTTTAAAAAGAAAAAGAAAAAGAAGGGAGGGAGGGAGTAATAGTTGTCTAACTGAATTGCGTCAATTTATCACGTACCACTAGCGGGGACTAAGAGCAATATGGGTCCACAGCCCATGTTTGAGTGGACCAGCCTATCCAGTGTACGTGTATCAGTGTATGTATAGGTCGGCTTTACGATTTAACGCCTTCAACTAGTCAACCACGTGCGTGGGCCTTCTACATCTAAATTCACAATATTGGGCCCTTAATGAGGTGCACTTCAAGATAGGCCCACATATTCGTAAATCAACCTCGCCCTATCAAGCGTTGACGCATTACGCACGGAAGTCGGTAATTAATTCATCACCGCAAGTTGTGATCGATGATTCCATTCAATTCCGTAGGCGTTGCATTGAATTAATTCTCAGTGGATCAAAAGTCGAAACAACCTTTCTCTATTCTCTTGGTCCACATAATTATTGGTACAGTTTATAATTTATTTTAAATAAATAAATAATTTTGAAATATTTGACATAATTTATTGATAATAATAAATTATAAATGTTGTGCAACATTTTAATGTTCACAAGAAATAAAAAAAAAAAAAAAAAACTAACGATGAAGTATTTTTAAGTTATCAGCTTATTTAATAAATATTTATTTTGTTCCCAAATTACTCTCTCTAACCATAATAAATAACCAAATGTACCCTTAAACCAGTTTTTAAATTATTTTTCGTAAATAAATTGTGTTGCGAAAAAAATGAAACTTCGTAGCCGACATTTAATATTTTGCCCTCGGATATTTTTAGACTTTACCATTCTCCTCATTTTGGTTGTCCTAATCGCCTCTCTTTCTAATTAATCAACTCACAAGTCCAATTTCCTCTTTAATACCGAGGTCCGCAAATGCAGTTTATATAAGTGGTACATTTTTTCATCAAGACACAATTTACAATTTAAATAATTTAAATTTTTGTTGAAATTAAATTTCAAAATTTAAATTTAAATTTTTTAAATTTATATTTAGTTTATTAAACATGATATTTTTGTTACTTTTAAAATCATAATATTTAAACGCTATTACTAAACAAGTACTTATTACTTGTTTGGTAATAAATTATACAATACTTAGAGATTATGCAACAACTATCAGATAATTTTAAATGTCTATTCAAAAAATTAAAATTTACTACTTAACTCAAAACTTTAAATTTTTTGTTAAATTAAATTTAAATTATAAACTGAATTTAAAAAGCTCTGCAAAACAAAAACTTAGCCGTCCTATTCACCTCTCTTATCCAATTAACCGACAAATGATCGCTTCCCGGTCGCTAACGCTTAAAGATTCTGAAATAAGAGGCCCGAAAGCGCCTTCATATACACGCCAAATTCCCAAATGCTAAATACCAACTGAATTATAAGCCAAAAAAAAAATTTATTAAAAAATTATGAAGAAAAGAGATGTCAACAGATGCTATAGCAAAATGAATTATGAGCCCAAAAAAAAAAAATAAAATAAAATAAAATAAATTAAACACATACTTATGTAATTGCCTGAACACAAATATTTTAAAAAATACATACTTAATATATTATAATTAAAAAATATATCAAACATTCTTGTTCACGCAACAATGTGTTCATGTACTCACCTTCAGCATCCTCTAAACTTAACAGTAGTATAAGATATTTTTAATCAACAAACCATAATCCATTTCAAATGCAGTACCTTCAAAGCGCAAAATTCTCAACTTGAGGCATACTCTATTTAGCTTGACAGTACAACAAGCACATTCCATAATAAATCTAAATAAACTTCAAAGTTTGAGTAACCAACCATCAAGTTCCATTTTCATGTAAACCAAATAGTTATCCAAATTACATCAAGGACCCAATCAATAATATCACTTGGGAACAGTCCGAGCCTTGTACATGCAGATATAAGCCATATGCCAATCACCTGAAAAGGAGACGAAGCAAATAATTAATACCTCCATTCTATTATTAGAGAAGTACATTCTTAAATTTGAGAGATTTTTATTTTAGTACCATAAAACACCATGAGATTTCTAATTTATCATTCCATTATAAATATAAATGAAATTTTACACATCTCTAAAAACCATTTGTTTTTATAAACAATTTCTTTTTATGTAAAAATTGTAGTGAACTTGAAGGCTTTGGTATTTATAATGGGAACTCATAAAAATTATCAAAGGAGGATTAGAGATTTTGATTCTAGATCCCTTACCTCCTCCTGAAAGTTTTAGGATATCTTCCTCCCGCTGCGGGATAGGGTTATCGTCATCATACTCGACCCACTTACCTGTGACCAAAATAAGTATGTAATTCATCCACAATTTATTCATTATATAAATAGGAAAAAAAGTTAAAATAGTATATAGCAACATTTTGTTGTGTACAAGAGATCTAACCACTTTCTTGCTTCACCCAAGCAACATAATGGCCAGAATCAGCACTTCTACCCTTGTGAGTCAGCACAGCTACCAAATCATAGACTCCAGTCAGCTGCATTTCATTGTCGGCCACAACACCTGAGATAGATAAAGAGTAATGGAATTAAAACAACCATGAGAAATGCATAGTTACACATGGTTTAATCCTAGTTAGCCATAGGACATAGCTCCTTCAAAGTGGAACACTTTTTTCAAAAGTCAAAGTGGAGCCCTTCTACAACAGGACTGGTAAGGTAGACGGTTTATATTTGTTGAGTCAATTTTGAGATTCTAAAATTCAAAACCATTACAAAATGATTTGAACTAAATCTTTTATATGTAACATATATTTGATTGTAGCACAATTATAACTATTGTAAACTGGAGTAATAATTATTATGTTTGTTGCTTGCAAATTTAGGCCGACTAGATCGTTGAAGAAAAACTAGAGTGCTAATTAAACCTTCTTGGGAAGTAGCTTTAGATGATTCTCCGCTTCCTGTTGATGATGATCCCTGCAATGAGAACATTTGCATACACACACTAAGCACATTTACACTAACAAGGTTTGGTGTGTCTATCTGTAGGTAGCTTGATTGATCATTAGCGGGTACCTCGGCATCAGTCATCTTGACATCTTTGTCCTTAGAATCAGATCTGCTCTTCTGGTTGGGTTTTAAACCAAGCTTTTTACCTTCCTCCTCTCTCAGAGTCTTAAGATATTAAACACGTAAGTCATCAACATAAGAACAATAAAAATATCCTATTTATTGTGATAAAAACACGACCCGAGTACATCACATCATTAGGCAAAACAATATAAACCTGACGAGGAGCTTCCAGTTGTTTCTTAAGATCATCAGAGCAGAGATCATAGATGTCCAACTCCAAGGGATAATCCACTTTCTGTCGAATATAGGTCATGAAATAGTGTGATGAGCTAACATGAAAACTAGCACAAAAGAGTTGCCAATTAGCAAAAAGCAATATACCGAGCAATATTTTCAAAGCCTTGATGTTCAAGTCATAAAGAAAGATAACATCTTAAAGGAGAAAACTAGGATTACCCGTAAAATCTTTGCCTTCTGGTTTGATTCCCTCTTCCAGAAAAATCGCACAAACTGAACAGTTAAGTAGCTGTTCACAAGAAATAAAATGAAGTAAGTTAAGAGCTGAACTACATCATTACTAGTACAATCACATAGTCTGGAGTTGTTTTAAGTTAGATGCTGCTGCCTACCAACAGGAGGCTAAATATTACAAGTTGTTGTTACCTTGGCAGTCCATTGATACGTGAATCTTTCACGTAAATTGCACTTCGGCCCAACAACGGAGAAGACTTTTCCAGTTCTGATTTCAGACCCTGCACACAATAAAGCAGTCTGTAGAATGAGCAAATTATCAACCAAGTCAACCATCAAGGGAAGGAGGCCAGATAATATCAACAATAATTATAATCTATGGGATTACAGTATTTTCGTGAGAATCTATAGAAAGTTGGAACAATATCTGAAAAAGCTTTTGAGAATAAAGTGAGAGAAACAAAGAGTTTGATAGCACAGCTTACATGCTTTAACCCCTCATGCAAATGGTTGACCTCATGTGAAATGTGGCATTTTAGGGAGTAAACTGACTCTGTCTCTGAGTTTTCTTCACCGCTTTCTGCACAGTGCACCCTATTACCCCCACAACATAGATAAATAAATTAGCCAACTAAAGCTTGATCATAAATATAGTACAATAGAACAGTTATATATTCAAAAGTGAAATGAGAATTAATCAATCTTTATTTGCTGCTTTGATAGTAATGAAATTGTATTTTTCAACAGCTTAATGTGAAACCTTTTCAGCAGACCAAATAAGGACCCATAGTAATTAATAAGAAAAATTGCTTATCCAAAATAATTAGTAACAAAGAATTTACCTGCTAATAAGTTCAATGCCAAAAATTTTCTTTATTGCATCAAGATTTTCGCTGCAGACAAGTAATAGAAATTTACGATTATTACAGAGTAACAGTTTTCTGATCAGTAGCCAGTAACACTGCATATATTTAAAAGTGTGCCTCATCATGTCATACTTTGTAATAAAAAAAGTATGCTTCATCGAAACCAAAAAGGTAAATATATCCTAGTTTTTTTCTAACAGACAATTAGACAGAAAAAAAGAGATAAAAGTGATCCCCTGAATGGGAGCCAGTATCAAGGACTTTAGTTTACATTCTGCTCCATAGGCGCAAATGCAGCCTAATAATTAGAAAGCTACCAATTACGATATCGAAGATCATGAAAGATGGCATATGCAGTCAATTGTTCAAGAAGTTACATATATATTTATCGATGTCATAAACCAATCCACCATGTATATTACAGCTACCAAATTACCTGGAACTTGGTGCTCTAAGAGACTGAGAAAGTGTGTACAGAAGTTGGGTCCAGCATTCTTCAGCATCCTGTTGGTCATCAAAGATGTAAAACAGAAGCACAAGAGCACGTTCAAAACATTTAAAACTGATTATGATACAGCAAGGTAATTCAACAACCTGCTGCATAAAGTGCCCCGTTGGGTGCAGTTGGCCAAATTGAGGATACTTCTTCCGTAAAACCTGCAAACAAAAATGGTGCAAATTAATTTGCCATCCATCCTAATATCCTACTATAATAATAAGTAAATTTCGCAAGCCATTAATGCCCTTGTTTCAACTATGGAGCAGTTTTGCAGATATTTGTAGTTTTATGTATAGTAGTCTTTGATTTTTACAGCTTGAGTTAAAAAAAAAAGTAAGCATACCGTCCAAAACTGCATTGGTGCCACTGGCTTGACACTTTTATCAAGCTCACCAAATAAATCTCGTGTTGCAACAGTCAAGAGATGAGACGACTGATCCAAATCACTGCTTCTACCAGGATGTGGATACCTGATAGGAACAATAGATGACGAACAAAGTCTCAGTGAATTCTGAATACAAAATGTTGTTTGTTTCTGATAAAAAATAAAAGAATTTACTTGATCAAAGCAGACTTCAGCTCTGGAACAGAATGCAAGCATTGTACAGTAGAGTTCATGTAACAGGTATTCCCAAGATTAAATAAGCCAGCAGAATGACCCTGCAAGAAGATGTGGCATTGAATAAATCTTTAAAAAATAAGGAATAAAAAGCATAATTAAGCTGCAAACTAGAAGTAAACCTTTATACGTAAATATGAAGTTCTACAGAGATTACCTAAAAAGAGGTAAACTGGAAGAACATATAACGTATACAATTATAGATGTGAAGTTGTACCTAATTCTTATACAAAGGAGTTAAACTTCAAATTTGTTATGAAGAAGTAAAATAGGCAAAAACTCTTACCACAGCAACCACTTGTTCTTCTTCTGGAAGATCTTCCATAAAAACAGGGCCCTTCTCCGGGGCCTTCATAATCTCATCTGCTGTTCCCATCATCATCAATTTTTGACCCTATATGAGACAGATGTATTAAACATTACAATCAACTCCATGAATACAAGTGCATGCGCGCCCCACATCAGCTTGCAACAAAAAATCACTCACCTCTTTCACTCCTAAAGTTGACCAATCAGCATCATCCTACATTGACAATGAAGAAGCCAAGAAGCTTGAACAGAAGCATTCAGAATAATCATAATACACGAAACGTAAAACGTTATGGACAACATTACTTAAGTAGCTTAACAAACTTATCACCTTCAATAAACCACCTTTCACCATAATCTTCTGCCTTTCCGGAGGAACTCCTGTTAGGTCATACAACTGACATTTGAAAACGAACGGTGGCTGGCTAGTATCAATTTCCACAGCCCGGAACAGCTCTTTTTGCCATTTTACACTCACTGAAAAAAAAAATTACCCAACTGCAATGTCAATAACATTAACTATAGAACCTTCGATGTAATTAATAAAGCTCGCAAGCCTGCTCAATTCCCATAACATGCTTCAAAGCTATCACACGAACAGCAGCAGATTTGAAGGTTATAACTTGGAAGCCAGATTCACTTATAGATCATGCAGTACCGATACATACTATGAAATTAGAACTCTTCAATATCTAGAAGAGTTCTACACTTTTTCTTAGGTTTATTTAACATTGAAAACTGAAATAGAGATCTTACCCTTGCAAAAAGAATCCCGCCTCTCAAATTAGTAGGAGCAGAATACTCTCAACAACCGAAAAAATCTAGAATGTAACAAATCACGAATACACTATGCAAATTTATCCTAAGTCCATAAATCTGAATGTGTCATAGTAGAATCCCATTTTACACAGAGAACTTTTTACTAAATTTCCTATATTTGGGGCTGGGGGGTGTTAAGTACGATGGAAAATGACGGGAGGAGGAAGGGAATTATGATGGCAGAAGTTTGGAACATGTGTTTCTTTTTATTGTGTGCAGTGGCTATGAACTTTTGGAAAGTGACTTTTTCTTTTGGTGGCCATAGTTTGGGTCATGCCACAACCAGAGTTGGTTTGGCGCAACATAAACTAAGGAATTTATGACTTTACTCAGTTATGGCTGAGGTTACAGAGAAATAGGAGATGTCATGACTCATGAGGATGTTGAGCCGCCTGTAGCTAATTACCCATTGCTTGCTTCATCCCTTTGTTTTATGTTTGTGAAAGGAAACTTGCCTGGTTTTTAAGTTCTTACCACTATATCTACTCTTTTTGTATAAGATTATTAAACTTTTAGATATATGGTCTTTTTGTATATATTTCATTTAACATGGATCTTTGACAAACTTTAGAGATAAATTATTAATCAACAGTTGATAACAAAGATTATTGCGCAGTGCTAAGGTAACTGATCCTGTGTTCCACACCAAAAGATAATCCATTGCAAGCTAGTAGAATGTCTATTCAAGTTAGGTTAAATTTAAATCCACAAAAGTGTATGTAAACTGCATGTAGCAGGGTGTATTACTGTGCAAGCAATAATTCGACTAACTTGACCTTGCCCTAAATATTAATTTAAATGACCAAATAAGCTTCTATTTTAATTAGACCCAACTAGCTACGAATTAAACTCATAGATTTAAACTAGAATCATGGTAGAAAACAAACAAAAATGAAAACTCAAACTTTCCCAGATTAAAGGTACCAAAAGAATGAGTATGCATCGATTATACAATCAAAGCATACAACAGTTAAATTAATAATCCAACATAGTAATGAAATGGAAGATTTCATTCAAATCAGTTCAAAACTGACCTGTCGGCATGATTAGAGATGGAGATAGAAATTTGCTATTCGCAGGATCTGTGGAGAGACTTGTATCGTTTCCGTTCTTCTTACTTGCACAAAAGGGCAGCCTGCGGGAGTCATATATAAAGAGCCTGCGAATGGTACGTCAGCAGTTAAAAATAAACTAAAATCGAGTTTTATTTTTACTCTTTTTTTTTTATAAAGAAAATTCAATTAAGATGAAAAATAATACTCCCTACCTCTAGTAAAAAAATGGCTTAATTTAAATCTTTGGTCAAATTGACCAAATTTTAAATTAATAATTAATTTTATATATTTAGATATTTAAATAAATGAACATTAAATTTAAAAGTATATTTAATATAATTTTTAATGGTTATAGTTTAATCGCCTATTAATAATAATTTTAATTTAAAAAAATAATTAATTTGATCAAAAAATTAAATTATATCATATTTTATTATGAAACGGAGAGAGCAGTACGAAAATTTTTGTCTTATTTACTGAGCCTCTTGTTTGAGGCCCAGTCCCAGAAACCAAACCGTAATTCCGAATAAGCTCGTTCACTATTATCGGTTTATGAGTTTCCGTGTAAAGAAAAAAATTATTAAAAAATAAAAATTATTTTGTTTGTGAGTTTTATGAAAAAATAAACAGATATTATTTTATCCTTTTTTCATAAATATAGGATAATATAGGGAACATGTGACACCCCCAAATCTGGGCATCCGCACCCCGACTTGGGTTGTCATTTATTAATAATATTACAACTTACAA
>JAUMHB010078153.1:0-12397 GCA_032359685.1 Pittosporum tobira | reverse complement strand
ATATATATTGTATATTTAATATATTTTTAGTATAATAAAAATTATAATATACAAATATAAAAAATATAAAATTATAATATATAAATATACTTTTAGAATCTCATAAAATCCATTCCGAAAATTATCAAAAATTTTGTGATTTTTTTTTTTAGTATAGAGAGAATATAATATATAAAAATATAGATACATAAAGAATATAATACTCCCTAAAAAATAATTGCCACCTCATTATTTTGTCTGAAGTGATAATTATTCTTTTTAGGATGGAATGAATATATAAATATGCTTGTTTTAAAGTACACTTAAGTACGTTTTGCACCCCATGGTTTACTGCCAATTGTTTCGAGCACCCTAGAGTTTAAGTCGTGACAAAATGCATCCTCGTCTTCTTATTTTGTGTCTAAAGGCACACTTTAGGTCAAATTTCACCAAATGTGATTGGGAAGACCAACATGTGCGAAATTTGGAGGGATATTTTTGTCTTTAAACTCAATCTCTTCCACCAACGCCTCTTATATGCATTTAAGCTTAAAGTCCCAATGCACATTTGCTGCACATCTAGCCCTAGGAAAATTTCTTTCTTCATTTTTTTACAGTAAACCTTGGGGTGCAAAATGTACTTTATACAAGGAAGAGAGATTGTACCATAATTAGAAAATTCAGGTGAGTCGTGTATATTTGCATCATCATGATCTCTCATGAATCGCTAACTCATCTATCAAATTTCTTCTTCACGATCGATTTTTTTTTTATACCCCAAATTCCCTCTTTTAAATCGATTTCTAGCTAAATTTTGTTGATAAGATTTTAGGGTTTTAGCTCATATGAGGCCATACGTGCATCTATGAGTGCCATTCCATCTTTATCCTCATCAAATAGTAGAAAAGATAGATTACCGGGACTTCCAATCATGTGTTTTTAGAGACAAAATAAGAAGACTAAGATGTATTTTATCACGACTTAAACTATAAGATGCGCGATACACTTGACAATAAACTTTAGGGTGCAAAACATATTTCAGTGTTTAAAATATGTTGTAAAAAAATAAAAAAATATCTAACCTTTTTCCGGGAGTAGAATGAGAACTCATTATGTGTCATAATTTATGCAACTGTTTTTTTATTGGGAGTTTAAGACGTCTTATAATTTTTGTAATATTTTATTTTTTTTAAAATTAATAAAATAAATTATTTAAATTATTTATATTTTATCAAATATGATCAATTATTTTAATTATTATTTAAATATTATAATTTATTATTTTAATTATGATTATATTATTTAAAATTATAATATTAATATTTAAACTTCCATTCAACTATTATACACTTTAAAATTATAATAGTATAAAAATAATTTAAATAATTTTTACATAATTAAACATGTATTTTAGAATTTATAAAAAATTAAATAATGTGAAAATTATGAGACGATGCTGAAACACGTGTTTTTTGTATTAGTACGTAGGACTTATCAAAAACCCCACCAAACCCAAAAATATCCTGTAAATAGCCGGACAAAAGTAATTGCTCTACGGAATCCAAGTTCACTTTCCGCAGTTGTCCGTCTCCTTAGAAAAGATAAATATTAGAGAATTTTATAAAATTAATTTAAAAATTGACTAAAATTAAACGAAAATTTTTAGAAATTAGTCTATTGTATATTTATATTGCATGCTTACATACCCTTATGGTGGAGAGAGAGAATTATGAGTCGGGTGGGTTGGAACTGGTCAACTTTCAGGTGGTGTGGATTTGACTTCTCAGTAGCTTCTTCCATTTTCCGATGGGCGGAGTTCGACTTCTCGGCCTGGACAAGGCAGAGTTTGCAGTGGTGGTTCGACTTATCGATCGTTGATGATGTGTTGTGGACTGTCATATGGGGGTTCGAGTCCTTGGCTTTGTTACTTATGCTTTTCTATTTTTTCATCTGCTGTGGTTGTACCTTGTAAGTCTTACTCAAACTTGTATAGACTTGTGTAGATATATATAGCTCTATGAAATCTACAAATATTCCGGTGAGAACTCACCGGAGTTGTGGATTATAGTGGTACATATGCCGGAAGTTGGTGAAATGGTGGGTGGCTCAAAGCCTTCTTTTCAATTTTGAAGTTCTAGTGTTTCTTGATGGATAGTTTGAATCCAATTATTTTATATCCATAGTTTTTTTCGTTTTCCCTTTTTTCTAAAAGGTGAACTCGCAGTTACTGGTCATCGGTAATTCAACGGGTTCGATACTTATAGTAATTGTTCTGTAATTATTTGGTTTGTGGAAAATAATTAGCTATTGAGGGCTTGAAAGACTCTTACGGAAGCCTTCCATTTCATTTGTTTAATTCTTCAGTAACAATTTTAAACAATTTCTGTCTATTTGTTTTGGAAGAGTTATTAGGCTTCCTTTTAATGTAAATCTTCTGGCTTTGTTATGTTGTATTAATTACTCCAAGTTTACAATCAAATATTGAATACCTCCTAGCATCTCTTCTTAAATTTCAATTTTCTTCCTAAGGTGTAATCGGCTCTAGCATTTTTTTACTTTTATTTTTCTACTTAAAGTCACTGTGTGCATGTAATACTTTATCGATCACGTACGTACATAAACATACACAAGTAAAGTCTACTATAGTTATGTTTTGGCGGTCTTACATAAGCTAATCACGCTACATAGTGACTCCATTACACAGAAAGACAGCACTATATGCTCAGAACAACTCTTAAACTGGAAAAATATATATATATATATATGGCAAGAGAAATGGTAAAATAGTTCTAAAGATATCTTTGTATCCTTTCACTCCTTCATTCATGAATTCTATAGTATATCGATAGTTGTACCAATAAATACACACAATTTTATAAAGTGTGATAATTTTTAGTGTATAATTTTTTGTGTGCTCATTTAATATTCATAGAAAATATATTTTGATTTTTGATCAATACAACTCAAGTTTATAATAAACACTACTCTTGTATTTGTATACGTACTCATGCCAGTTGAGTTGCACTTTGCGGGTATTATTATTTGGCTTCACAACATTGAATCATCTCAACGGTACATATTTTTTTCGCTTTACACCACCGTTTCACAAAATATTAATAAATAATAAAAAAAAAAAGAGTCAATTTACAAAATATATCTTCCACAAAATTTAACATCTCAATTTCATTATTATATCACTATCACCAATGTCACACTCATTACAATGTAAGAATTCTATGAGATAAAAACATAGCCAGTAAAAATATCTCAATTTTATCCAGGAACTTCACTAAAATCTCTGATGTTGTTTCAACTGCACCGAATCTTATTGCACAAAATACTACATTAGGTAAGTTTCTAGTTTCTAATAATTTTTGATGAATAAATGGTAGATTTGGGACGACCACAATTTGCAGGAAGTAGTTGTTAAAGTTTCCTTAATAGGATTGACGTGGTAGGATAAAATCTCTTATGGACTAATAATATTATTATATTACTTTATACCTGATGCTTGTTACTGGCGGAGGGTATATGGTACTGTTTACAAATTCAGAGTAAAAATTTAATAATATTAAACCATGAAGCGCAAGTATTTGATTCAAAACTGAATAGTTTGCACCTTGAACTTGATTGTTATATTCTCTAGCAAGAGCTAAGATATCTTGATCATATGATTACATAATTTTTGATTAAAGCACGAATCGAGCTCCATAAGAGTTGAAGTGCTGAGGAACTCGAACTCCAAAAATACTCATTTATCTTTAACTAGTTTTAAGTTCGATAAATTTAGCTCGATAATATTTAAATTTCTTAATTATTCATGAATAAGTTTCGATGACAAAACAAAATTAGCAACATACAAATGACTAAACAAAGTTAGCAGCATACCATAATATTATGACAAACATTATGGGGGAGTTTATTAGTCGCGCCAAAAAAATACATGACTATCCTAATAAGAACAATTCTTAAACATAAGATTAAAAAAAATTAAAAATAAAAACCATAGATTATTAAGCCAACACAATTAGATATTTACATTTTGATACTAAAAACTATGTCAATAAATTAGCTATTGACAAATTTGAAGCATTTTTCACACCAAAGCTCACATCTTTCATCTCTTACACGTCGCCATTTTTGCTGAAAATCTTGGAGATCCTCCCCACGATCTTCTTCACAAATTTACCCACCGACCATAAACCCCTTGTAGTCCCCTTCCCTTGATTATCACCATTTTTCAAATCCACCCCTGCATTATCATCATCATCTTCAACATCAGAGTCCGAATCGACATGATAAACTCTGCCACTGCTGAAAAACCTTGGAATTCTTCGAAATTTCGAATTGACTTTTTTCTTCTTGGACTTACATAATAATATATGTGGAGGGAGACATTGCAACTTCTCATATTCTTCAAGACTGATATTGAAGTCCAAGTAATCTGCCCCAGACATCGCCAAAGCTTCAATAGAAACCACCATGGTAACTTGAAGAGAAGAATAAGGATACAGTTGCCTATCGGGTTTTGCTCAACTCGCAAAGAGAGAGAGAAGAGAGTAAATAACCTGTGACAGTAAATTTGAGGTGGGAATGAGTAGGACTCTCTATTACGGCGTATAAGGATACAGTTACCTACCAGGTTTTTTTTAAGGAATATTCCAGTTATTCTAGTAGGACTCTATTACGGCGTATTAGTGAGTTGTGATTGGTGGTGAGTTACCTCTGTAGGATAAGGGATAGATGTTTGAAAATTTATAGAATTATTATCAGTCAAGAATCTAGGCAATATATATCAGTCAATTAACTGAAACAAACTAATAGTTATCTGTTGCACGCATTTATCGGAAGAAAGGACGACATTCTCTCTTAATTTTTGCAACAAATTGATTTTTTTCCAAATATTATTTATTATTTTTTTTTTAAAGAAAAAAGAGTCAACGACACTTTCTTTTTCTTTTTTTTTTAATATCCTGGACGGGGAAGTGAAAATGATAATGTAATTGTTAATTTATATTTAATGTGTATTAATTAGTTATTTCACAAATTCACAGTCTTAGAATTTATTTGGTACAGAGAAAACATTTTTTTGGGTAACATTTTATTGTAAAACATTTTTTGAGAAAATATCTTATTTTCTTATGTTTGGTTGTTAACCTAAAAATGAAGGTGAAAATACATTTTATATTTTGTATTCGTAATATATTTAACAATTATGTTATTATAAATTAATATAAAATGTGTTTTATATTTTTAATGTGATAAAATTAAATTCCGACAATGAAAACTTGACTTTGTTTTGCAAGTGAAAACTTAACTATCTAGAAATAAGAATGTTCACATTTTGTAAGTATGAATTTAATAAAATAGTAGATATTAATATTTTCAAGAACAGGAAAAATTAAAATTTGGGAGAATATGTGTGTGTGTGTGTGTGTGTGTGTGTACTTTGATAAGAAAAAATATTAAATTATTCACATATTGTGGAAACAAAAATAAATGTAATTAATTTAAAAAAAACATAAAAATAAATAAATAAAAATGATATGAGAGATAAAATAAAAGTGTTATAAATAAATTTAAAAAAATACATCACTTTGACAACTTTCTAGAAAATGACTTAAGGATTTAAATTTGTAAATTGTTTTCTTAAAATAATGAAAGAATTTTTCATTGATTGAAAAATAATTTTCTTTTACTGCATTTTCCTTAACATACCAAATACTAAAAAATCTATAAACTATTTTTCAGAGAACTATTTTCTTATATCAAACGGAACTTAATATTCACTTTTTGCTAATGTGTTAACCGCTTGTACATAATTAAATTTGACAGTTTGATTTTATGCGATTTCTTTTGCCTGCATTTCTCTATTTTACATAAGTTCTCTATTTTAATGATCAAGGAATTAAATATAGGGAATCAAGATTTTCACAATGATTTTTGTTAATTTCACAGAACTTGCCCTAATTAGTCAGTGATACGGCCATTCAAGAATGTATCAGTGACTTGGACAAACAGTGAGAGTGATAAAATAACAAATCCCTCTTAATTAAAATAAACAAATCAATTAACTTAAAAACATAAAAATGGGGACCAAATGTCCGCTGATGGGGGATATCTCCCGAGTGGGCATTAAAGAGCACAGAGTCTTTGAGTTAATTCACCTGAGACTAAAATATTGAACAAACAACGTAACATGCTCACCAAGTCAAACACGAAGCATATAATAATGCCTAAAGAAATGGATCTTGCTTATGTTGTAATTTTATTTTTATTTTTTATTTTATTTATTTATTTTATTTTTTTGAAAACCTGGTCAACTGCTGATCCTAAGAATGCAGATGTACTGCTTTGCGGCACGATTACCAGACTAGTAAATTTATTAATGAGAACCAGCAGAATTGGCCGCATCAATATAAGAAAATACTTAACAACCTCCTCCATAAACACTATATTACACCCTGAACTTACTACAAATAGCGTTATGCATAATAATACTTCTGTAAAACATGGTACTAAAATGGCTTCAACGACCCCAATCTATCATACTAGAGAATTTCACATGTATTTACGCAAGCATACCAGCCTCCAAAGTGCAGATTTAATAAGAAATCTGCAACAAAGTCCAGAAAGTTGGCATGGCTTGTAGAAGAAGTACCAACGATTGCATGAACTCATAAACCACACCATAGTAATTTACTGTACAAGAAACTTTAATGGTGTTGTCATCACATTCATTGACTGCCAGAGGCCATCGCTCCAACATGCCTTGCACAAGAACTTAAAGGAGCTTGGATGTATCTATCTCTTCTTTATTACTGTGTATATGCTATAAACGTTTGATACCATTTCACCTTGCAACTCAGCTCCCCGTATTTTCAGGCTCTGAACCAGGCACCTGTTTCACAAGACTGCGAGATGCCCAGCAGATGGAAGTTTGGTTTTAGAAAAAGAAAATGACAAAAGTTTTGCAGAACATTAACATGTGCGTATAGGCAGTGGGGTACTTGGGCCATTTTTTTCACAGCTTATTTGATTGACATATAGCTTATTTTTAACAAAAAATTGTTTTAAGAATGTTTCAACTTATTTGAAATAAGCTATAAGTTGAGGACAACATACCTGATGCACAAATGGAAAAAGCTGGTCAAATAGGGTTTTTCTTTTCTTTTTTCCAGCTTATAGCTTATTTAAATAAGCTTTAAGTTGTTTTGAAAATAAGCCATAACAAAGAGCCTCAAAGAGAGAGGTTTACATACTTGGGAGTCCCAATACCAAGTAAATAGGTATCACTTGCAGAAGGATTCCGGGCATTGGCATCTAATACAAAACCGTCCCCTGTTGCTCTAGCTGACTCTGGCGAGCCTTGTAAGCTGACAGTTGAACTTCTAGACGACACTCCTGTAAATATATCAAAAGTATCATGAGTATAGTTGTATCTTCTTCAATGAAAAAATTAGTTAAAAATATTGTTTGTTATGTATGTGAATGCTATTTTCTGATATTTTACTTACAAAATAATCTTTACAGATTTTAAGCTACAACAGGGAATATTCAAATTTCACATAATACTGAGGATGCCTAATGGATCCTTTAAAAATTATAAATACAGACAACTTAAGAAGGGATTCTAGATGCCAATTTCACTGTTTAAGATCGTTCTAACAATGATTTTCTAAAAGGGGCTGTGGTATTGTAAGCACTGCCGCCAAGTCCTGTGTAAAGATACCTTTCAATGAAGCTATTGAACTTTGATAGGAGAGAGCCAAATCATATTGAACAGATTAAAGTACCTATCATCTACAAAGAGTAATTGAAGGGGAAAAAGAACAGAAAGCTAATGGCGCCATAATATACCACCCAACCCATATGATTGTAATTTGTAAGTTTGAGAAACAAAGCTACCTGATTAAATTATCCTTCTTGTACTCAGAATGAAACAAAAGAAAAAGTTAAAACTGGTATAGTGCCTTCATGTAAAGGGGAAAACAGAGAGATAAATGCAATAAATCCAATGACAAAATATTACACTAATTGAAAGCAAAAGAATTGATCACAGTCATCACACAGTATGGCCAACAAAGTTACATTCTCAAAGGTTCCATCAAAGTTGACATATCTCAAACATGAGATAGCAAAAGAATAAAAGAGTTAAATAAGTTAAACAGTTCAGTAAATCGATACTAATGATGATGCCAGCACGTTGACAAGTAGTTTGATAAATGATTGAAAGGCAATTTATAGACATAACCTTCTATTGATGATGCATATCTTGGTCAACAAAGTAAATAAATATCAGGAAAACGAAGGCAGGAGCCAACAAAGTACAAACACACTGAAAAAATTATATGTCCATGCTAAAGCAAGGAGGAAAGACCCACCAGGAAAAGCTACAATTTCCCATAGCCATACAAGACCCAAAATCACCTATAAAAGAGTACCTTCACGAATGCATGATAAGTGATATTAACAGTCAAGTAGGAGATGTACCTTGAAAAAGTATAACAAGACAGAAAACAACGGTAAAAAGCATGGCAAATACAGTTCCACTTGATGATGACGACTTAGCAGCTTTCATTTTCTTCACTGCCTTCATCCGCTCAATTCTCGCCCGTTTCATCATCGTTAGTTCAGCGATCTCTTTGATTAGCTTCTGGTCTGCAGCATCCAGAGATAGGCTTCTAGGTGGCCGGGGAGGCTTCTTAGCACTTGTCTTTTTACGTTTTTCCTTCCCCGTTTTGTTCTCTGCAAGGTCTGCAGCCTCTTCTCCCTCAACCTTTTTGACTATCAGCAAATTCACCTTCTCTGGAGAAACTCCATTTTCACCCTTGACTGAACCATCAGCACTCTCAAACCCTCGGCATAACTTAGTGGTCTCACCAGCCTCGAGATCAACTCCAAAATCACTTTCTCTTGGAGGCATTGGATCCATTAAAACTACAGTTTCATAAATTTCTTGGGAATGCACCAATAATATAGGCAATTTGTATCAAAGACGAAAACTTCGGTCCTAACTTCAATTACAGAAGAAAGCAGGTACTCTTTGAAATCCTCTACTCGAAACTTAAAAGCCTCAGAGAATCAAATAAAAAACAAGACCCTGTACAAGAAATCACTGCACACATAAATTAGACAATTATAATTCTCAAATCCTTACACATTCATGAATTATTGAGTACATATAGATGCACAACCTAAAAAAGGGTCTTCTTTAATATAAAAACAGTACAAATTGAAATAAAATTCAGAAGTAGCAATCAAAGGAATCAGAAAATTCTTGTCAATAAAGGAAGGAACAAAGTAGAGGCGCATACAAATGAAAAAAAAAAAAAAAGCATATATTGAATACTACTACAATAATTGAGCAACTTATTAAACAGAAATGGAAAAGGTAAATAAACCCCCCACATTACTTTAAAGCCTTAATAAAGTGCCCAATTAAGTAAAAGCAGCAGCAGTAGCTTAGAATCACATCATTATATACATAAATGTACGTGAACGAGTCTTTGATGAGAGAGTCATACCTGTGGGAATGAGTGAAAAGGAGATTGAATGGAGTAAGAAGAACCCAAACTAGGGACTTTTGAAGATCTCTCGAAATCATATATACTGCTGCTACCACTACTTTTTTGAATTACGAATTTGAATCGAGTGTCAGAGAGAGAGAGAGAAAGAGGGCGACAGATAAGGATGAGCGCACGAGGGGTTTAATTTAGGGGACAACCGGGAAACTGCTCATTTATTATTTATTTATTACTGTATAATTGTGTTGAAGCTCTCACTCCATCAAAACAGACCGTCATATACGCATGTGCTTTGCTTCCTACAAATTTGATTTCATATAAACCGAAAAGGTCCTCTCACAATCTCCACCGACACTTATTTTTATTCATTTTAACACCTTTTTTTTTTTTTTTCTTTTTTTTTTCCGAAACATGCAGTTTCTTAGCAAATTAATAAGTCAATTAACTTGGAAAATGCGTAGGGAAAGAAGACAAGGGGAAAAAAATTATCTTAATTAAGTGTATAAATTTAGGAGTATAATCTAATCAATAATTTCCATAATTTTATTATTATTTTTCAAATTTTCTAAATTACAAAGGGAGCCACGAAGGCATGAGCAATTGCACGTGGTTTCGACTTTCAATTATTCTGCGTCTTTAAATTGAACAATAAAATACAAATAAATCGGTCCCAATAAGTGATTTAAAATTAAAATTTTGAAATTTTTTACTTATAAGAGGTCTCAAGTTGTACTTTAAAATTATTTTTTCTTTTATTAATTGAAGTGAAACTCTAAATTAATATTTTTGTTATTACAGTGAAACTATTACATCACTCACATTAAAAATAAAAAAATAAAAAAATAAGTTACCCGATCCAGACCCGAGTCCTCAGTTCGGTCCTACCAAAGATATGCAGACGATTCGAGATAATTAACAGAAATTAAAGACCGAGTCCCCAGTTCGGTTCTATCAAAGATATGCCGACGATTCGAGATAATTAACAGAAATTAAGGAGCATTTTGATGCGGCCTTGTTGGGGAACCAAATGGGGCCAACTTTTTCAATAATGTAATCGGATCTAATTTCCTTGTCTTTCCTGTTTCTTGTACGGAGTATTTTTTAACTGGCCTCCAATGCCGTCGGCAAAATTCGAACAATGTGTATTTACGGTGTGTTTGTGAGTTCAAAACTTAGTAGAAGAAAAAAATAAAAGTTCAATTTTTTTTTTTATTATTTTTATTTTTGAGTTTTGAAATGAGAAAAAATAAGAGAAATTGATAGATTTTGGATCCAACTTTCTCTCCAAAAATTGGAAAGATTTAGAATAAAAGTGGAGTGGCCTAAAATGAATTCCGATTATAGCCTCGTTCCAACCAGAAGTAAAATTATTCACTTTGCATCCTTGTTCATCACAAAAATCTCTCCTAAATTTTTATTATTTTAATAAAATATATTTTTAAATAAAAATTATTATTATTTTTTATTTTTTCAAATTGAATAGGTATTAAAAATATAATATTTAAATATATAAATTTTATATTTTTATATTTAAATATAAAAATATAAATAAAATATATTATTTATTTAAAATTATGTTTTTAGATAAAAATATTATTTATTTATATTTTAAAAATAAATAGTTATTAAAAATGTTATATTTAAATATATAAATATTATATTTTAGATATATTTTTATATTTAAATATTATAATCTTATTTAAATAAAAATATTATTTATTTATATTCTTAGACTGAATAGTATTAAAAATATAATATTTAAATAAAAAGATATAATTTATTTATATATTTATATGTATTAAAATTATATTTTTAAATAAAAATATAACATTATTTATATTTTAAAATTAAATAGGTATTAAAAATATAATATTTAAATATATAAACAAAAATAAAAAAATGTTTTTTATTTATAAATGAAAATATATTATTTATTTATAAATGAGAATATATTATTTATTTATAATATTTCTTGTTTTAATTAGCTTTCTGTTATTTTCTTTTCTATCCAAATTTACAAACAAATACTAAGAAACTCATGGATAAAATGGCAAAATCTTATCTTTTTGTTTCTTTTCTTTTGAACTCACAAACACAAGGAAAAAAGTTATTGAGTTTTTTTTATTACAAATCACAAACACAAGGAAATAAAATTTATAACTTTTATGTTCTCTTCTCTTCTTTTCTATTTTTTTTTTATCTCAAAACTTACAAACAGAGTGTTAGGAACGCGGGTTGAACCACTTTGGCTTCTTTCAACGCGGGTTGAACCACTTTTGTAAGAACCCAAAAATTTCATGAGCAATTAATAAAATAAAATTTCCTTTTATGATGTCCAGTGGAATCCTTCTGCATCGCTACGTTTCAAGAAATCGAATTAAAATAGTGATATAATGACCAGGGGCAGTTTGGTCATTTTGATAATTATTATACCCAAGGGCATTTTGGTTATTTTGACAATTATTATGTCAAAGGACATTTTGGTCATTTTGACCCGGAAGTTAAAAACTGCTCAAAATTATAAACCGTTCAAAGATCTGGAATCAGCACGAAAAAACAGTGACCCGAAACGCCTTCGGATTTTTGATTTGACCCAGCCCAGAGTTAACTTTTTGATTGGAACGTCGTATGGAGAAACAGACAGTACCGTTCGAATCGCAGCGTGCCAAAACATAAGAATAGAGTACAATTTTGCGTTTTTTAAATTTTGACTTTTTAAACTATTATTTAATTATAAATTATTCAGCTCGCGAATCGAGGTAAAATAGCAGTTTGAATTTGAATTTCAACTCAATTGACCAAGTGGGGGCCCATATGCATAGTTCCCTAAAAACTTTTGTCTTTTTCCCGTTTTCTCCCATTTTCTTTTTTCTTTTTCTTTTTCCTCATTT
>JAUMHB010078152.1:0-32074 GCA_032359685.1 Pittosporum tobira | reverse complement strand
CTAATACGGTAAATGGTATTTGTGTTCAAAAATGAAGAACTTTACAAAGTTTATGATGCTTGCACTCATTTATTTTTTTTGAAATGTACTTGCTGAGCTTAATTGCTCACTCTTGCTATTATTGAATATTTTATTACAGTTAGATAAGATCGGATCGAGAACTAACTAGAGAGAGAGTGGAACGAGATTGACGCTGGAGATTTGTCTAGCCCGAGGAAGAGGAGCTGAAAGGAGGAAATTCAAAATGATTAAATATTTTATTTATTCATAGAAAAATTGTAATATTAATTAAATTCCGTTGCCAAGTCATTAAGAAATAGTTGTAATTTATTTTAAGTACGAAATCTGAAGAGGAGTTGATGATCGGTCTATGAGTTTAGCTTGTGTACGGAGACTGGGGCATCACAGTATATCACTAACATAACATTATGTCCAATATTTGCCAAAAGAGCCATATTATTTCCAATAGTAGGAACTTATCCTTGTCTTTGTCTCTCATCTTGCATAACAACGTTAAAAGCTTGAATTATTGTTGGCAAATGTGCCATCATTAAGATTTGACCCCGAACATTAGCAAAACTCTCATGGAGTCCCATTAAAAATTATATTAATTTCCTTCTTTGTTCTTCCTCTTCTAAAACCCTAGCCGCTCCACATGTGCAAACAAGAAGTGTCTCCAAAGTAAGATACTCATCCCATATTCCTTCCATTTTATGATGGTAAAAATCTACATAAGTAGTTCCTTGTCAAAGCCATGTAAATCTCTCAACAATGTATAAATCCTACGGCCATTGACAATTGAAAATCGTTTATGTAATTTTACCCATAAGCTCTAGCAGAATGCACATAACTCATAGTATCGTTTATCTCATCAGAAACACAAGCCAAAAACCATGAGGTGATCATATCGTTGACTCTCTCCCATTGTGGAAATATAAGAGAATTAGGACTAGGAATTTCTTATAAGCCATTGACAATTCCCATCTTATTCTTAGCAGACAAAGCAATTTCAATTGAATGTTTCCACAGGTTATAGTTTTCAGATCTTATCAATGTCTTTGAAATCAATTGCATACCTGGTTGATCATTATTGTGAAGGTATATTGGATGAGCATTATATGTGATTGGAGCTGTGATTTGGTCAAAAGAGATGAGTGTTGCGTTGTTTCTCGATGGTGGTGGAAGCGGAGCCAAGTTGTTTGTCAGTGGGGGAGGGTGGAGATGTGTTATTTCTCGGTGGTTGAGCTGGGTGTGTAAAAAGATGTGGAAACATCATTGTTTGTATGAATTGCCATGATCGAATCAATCAAAACTTAAGTCTGAATCAGAAGCAAAGAAATCAACTAGAACTGAATTTGATTGATTTGATCAATTTGTAAAACAAATCGAAAAGAAAAAAACAAAGATATGGTCCTCAAATCAAGAATTAATTGTTGATAGACAAAGCTTAACAATAGCATATCCTAGCTATGATATCCTGTTAACAATTAGAGATTGAGAGAAGTTGTATTTTCTCATCATCCAAAAGAAAACATACTACAGCTGTTTGTGGTGTTAGACTAGCTTACCAAACATGCTATCACCATACCAATTGAATAACAAACTTTGACTAACAGAAAGAATGCCAAAACTGCCCTCCTAATATAAAGTATTTACATCATATGCATTTTGACTAAGACATTTATAGAATTGAGACTTTATAGGACCAAGCTGCAATAATTTTTTGGGTTGCATTACTCCGGCTGTGTTGGGCTGATGTTGAGCTTAGACTGGATCATCATCTCCAATAAAATGTTATACTATTTCTAAATATAAATTATTTTAGAAACACTTTTTTTTTTTTTTTTTAATAAAGGATTAAATGAATATACTCTTATAAAAATGTTATTTTTTCAAAAAAAAAAAAAAAATTAATAAATGATGAAAACCTTACGCTACCATGATGAATGCAATTGATATATATACACTCGAGCGAAAAACATTAAAGGTGTCTTCCACTACATGTATACCGGAGGGTGTATATTTTTGTAAATCCGCTTTGAGAAAAAGCGCACTCATTTTTGTAGCATGTGAGCAAAATGAGAGTCTTGTTTTGAGCCCGACGAAATTCTGCCACGATACTTGGGGTTTGTTTGGTAGAGGTTATTAACTAATAATTTATAATTTAATTTTAAATTTTGAATAAAATTAAATTTAAATTAGAAATTTAAATTTTTAAATTTATATTTAGTTTATATATTAAATATAATTTTTTTATTATATTTAAATTACATAATATCTAAACACTTAATAAATTACAATTAAACATGCATTTAACTTGAAAAATACAGGCAAATTCCAGCACTTGTCAACCATACTCTAAATTTGTGCAGTATTATAACTTTTGAGTTCGTATTTTCAATAATCTCACAATATTACAATATAATCTCTATAAAATTTGATAAAATTTAAACGTATCTCAAGTCAAATTACACATCTTCCTAGCTAAATTTTCAGGAATATAAAGTATGTCCACAAGAGATTAGTTTAGAACTATAATCCATGGACGATGGAAGGATATGAATCTAAATTTTAATGTTCCACAAGTTCTACTTACATCACATCAATGAAACGCAATTCTTATCACTAGAATTTTATATGTCTATAGTATTGTTGTGCTTTTCAAGTGATATGATTGTATACTAAAATGTCTCTAATGGGAGCTTTATCTACTTCCATGCTGTCTGCCCTTTTCCTTAAACTAGGGTACCACCTCATTAGCCACTAGTCTCACTTTTGTTCTTCTAATTATTTTAACCATTTCTTTTAGGTTTTGTGATGTCAAGTGTAGCTAAGAAATTGACATCTCTCAACAGGCCGGAATGATTATTTTATCTATACAACACACACACACACACACCCCGGCTCACATCTCTACCAGTGGAAAACCAGGTCAATGATATGAATTTAATTAATTGTTTTTTAAAGCATAAAGAAGAAGGTGTTAAGATTTACGTAGTTAAAACTATTGCAAAACCTTGTCATGCATGGTAGTTTTGTAAAGCTAAAGATGCATTCACTTTGAAATTAATATATAATATTTCCCACAACATGGTGCACGTATTTTTTGGATCGTGTAGTCTGCTCTTTCGCGTAAATCGGACAATTTCAACCACAATAATTTATGTAGTTTCACCATTATTGGATAAACGCATAGAAAAATTATTGAAAATTATGATACATGGGTTGTCATAGTAGGTCAACAACTTTATGTAAATGCGTGAGATTCATAATGCTGTGGGATTAGGGTTACTAGGGCAAGAAGTTAATATACACTTAGCTGCTAATTTGTGTCACACTGACAGTTTCTATATGCAGACACTACTAAGCGAATTCAAATCTGTTATTTTAAATATTGTCTCATTTGTTGTTTTAATTTAATTTAATTGTTATATTTTATAAAAAGTTTATAATTAATTTTTATAATTAATAAACTTAAATATAATATAACAGTTAAATAAAATTTGGAGCAAGTGTTGAGATAAAATTTGAGACAGCAAATTTGGGTTCCTACTAAGCAAGGAAAAGGGTTTACATTTTATGGCTGCGACCTCAATTTGCTTTCTGCCTTTTACTTTTCTCCTGCCTCGACCAGTGTAGATTAGATTATAGTTTTCATTGTTTTCTCATAGGCTATTCCAGATTTCACAATCCTTTTGTGGAGAATATGGATGTCTATTCACACACACACACACACACACACACACACACACACATGCGCCATGAAAACACTCAAATATATAGAAGTGAAATGTATAAGAAGATCTACAGTACAAGCTAGGAGCAGTTAAGTTTCCCTTCTGATGTTTCTTCTTATTATGACAATGCCATGGTTGAAAAACTAGAGCCACTTGCATTCCATTTTTTAATAATTGCACTCCACTCAAATGATACAATAATGCAAATTTTGTTTCATTATAGAGTGCAGTAAGAAATTTATGGTGCAAATATCACCATGATTAAATCTTGAACTTATATTTAATTAGCAATTGAGGGTATTGATGGAGATCGTTCCAAATTAGGATTAGGGTTCTCACCCTAAACCTAATCAGGGTAGACGTAGTATCTCACGTGGTAACTCGTACAATCGGTCACTCTCAAAACTCGGCAATTCGTCTCGCTCAAAGAAGGACCGAGCTTGGCTCTCGGCCCCCGAAAGCAGCTGGCACCCGCCTTTGTCCGCCCAGACAAACGCCGCCGAGGACTTTCAAACTATGCATCTTGGACCCAGGTCTTCCCAGCTAGCGATCCCAATCCATCTCATCGATTGGGCCTGACTCAGTCTGGTTTGAGTCCAGCGGCCCAAAGGACATAAACAAGTTCTAAGGCAGCGTCGAATCAGCCGCCTGACCCCGCCAGCCCTATTAACTCAAGTAAGGCGCACCATGCCTACCTTATCGGGCTGCGAGTCAGGGTCAGTTCTACAAATACCGCCTCATTTGTTCAAATGAGGGGATCCCACTCTCAACACAAAAAACAGAGCCAAAACTCTGCCAAAATACATACCACACGGTAAACCCCACCCTCTCCTACTTAACACTCAGATTATCACCTTAATCTCAACTAACTTAAGCATCAGAGAGGGGAACGAGGGAACAAACCCCTCGTCTTACCTGTGTTTCAGGTGAACCTACTATTGCCAACGTGTGCCCAGCTGGAACTGAAGTTTGGACTTGGTCAACGGTCGGGTTGGTCCCAACAATTGGTGCTAGAAGGAGGGCGATCTCTGTCTTACACGATCGATCTCCATACTAAACATTTTCAGCACATATGTCTGCCCACCAGAGTAGCGCAAACCCTGCACCTAGCCCCCAAGGTATGCAGGGCGTCGGAAGAACGCATACGATGATTCCCGAACCCCTAGATAGGCGGTTTGACGACGTCCAAGACAACTCCGAGGAAAACACCCCTGAGGCTACTGCGGCCGGCTCCCAACACCGTTCCCGGGCACAAAGGAGACGCGACTAGAAACGGCCAAGGGAGGTCGAAAGGCACCCAGATTCTCGAGATCTCCTCAGGTCCCGCAAAAGTGAGAGGCTGGCTAAATTGCTTAAAGACCAACACAACATTACTCTCGAGATAAAGAAGCTAAAGGGTAAACTCATCATGGAAGACGACCGGTCTCTTCAGACTAGCGCCCAACGTGAATGCCCCCGCTCTCCTACATACCACTACTCCCGGACAACTGAGTCCTGACACCAATCGCTACAGCGCTCCCTCCAAAACAGGCAAGCTCGCTCTCGATCGTCCGAACGGCCCGAGCAGAGGGAAATGGATGAATATAAAAGGAAGATCGATTATTTCGAAAAAATATTGGCCGATCGGGGTCTAATGCCAAAGCAGCGGGTGTCGACCTGTCCCTTCACCCGGGAGATTGAAGAAAAGGCGAAGAGAGTTCACCTTGGACGCCCTTCTAACCTACTCGTATATGACAGCCTCACATACCCGTTTGACTATGTAACAAACTACGAAGTCAAGATGAGAGTCTATGGGCGCAGGTTTCCCACTCTCTGCACAATGTTCATCACCACTTTAACGGGAGCGGCAATTTCGAAGAGCTAAAAGAAAAATTTCAAGAACAATTCAGCGACAGTGCTTATGAGCCATTACGCACACCGGCTCTAGCAGAGGTCATCTAGTAAGACAATAAGCCGCTCAAAGAGTTCATTGCTTGCTTCAAGAGCACCATGGCCCAGGTCGCCCAACTGGACCGAAAGCAGGCTGAGATGTTCTTGCGAGCCGGGCTCCACCGACAAAGATCCCACGCCCTCCTAGTCGACCTGATCAGCTCACCTCCATTCGACGTCTATGACATTCTAAGTCGGATGGACTTGCGAATCAGGATCGAAAGCGAGCTTGGTGACTACAACCCGTACCATGTAGCTACACTAACTCAAAGCCAACTAAGGAGCCACAACCCAAGTCGAGTCTGGAATGCTACAAGAAGAATGAGCATAGCTCTCCCTGAGCATCCAAATGGCCCAGGAGGAACCAGGCTAAGGAATACACCCTGTTCAAGATGGCCTGTCCCACCATCCTAGCGGTCTTCCGGAATAAAGCCTAGTTCCGAGCACCGAAGAAGATGATCGTCCTAGAAAACAAGCGAGATAGGTCAAGGTACTGTGAATTCCACGAGGATCACGGCCACACCACCAACGAGTGCTACTCCCTCATGGACTACCTAAAGCAAAGAGTACAAGAGGGCCAAATACCACACTTCGTGGCAGCCCCTCAAATCCCAACCTAGATCATGGCCCCGCCTTAGGGCCTAACAATCCACGTGATTTATGGCGGCTCGAGTGTAGGCGAGCCATCCAACACTGCATGAAAGAACTATGAGAGAAGCATCTACAATGTCGGCACCCCCACTAAACAAATGAAGACCTCCTCTGCCTCGCCGATCACCTTCACTAGCGCCAACTATGACGGTGTGCACTATCCCCACTATGACGCCCTCATCATAGACGCCCGGATCGACCCCTACAATGTCAAGCGGACCCTGGTGGACACCAGAGTGTTGAGCGATATCCTATACTACTCGGCCTATGCTCAAATGAACCACTCCATCATGAGCATCGAACCTCCGAAGACCCTAACCATCTACGGGGTGGATAACAACCCGGTCCCCATGTTCGGCATGATCACCGTCCCCACCACTTTCGGGACTTTCCCCCTCCAGATGACCATCTCAGTTAAATACTATGTTCTGAGGGTGGAAAGCTCATTGAATGCGATCATAAACCGAACCACACTGAGCAAGCTTCAGGCCGTGGTTTCAATCGCACACCTCAAGATGAAGTTTCTTACCGATTATGGCATTGGCGAGAGCCGAGGCGACCAATCCGTCTCCCAAAACTGCTATGTCCGGTGGCCCGGCTTCCATTCTAGCAAAGACTCCACCAAATCCAAAGCAGTCCCCTCCACTGCCAAAGCAACCAGACCATCTGAAGCAGCCGGCCCTTCCGAAGCAAACAAGGTGATGACTGTGCAAGTTGAGCCTTTCAGTGAAGCCTGCAGGCAGCCAATTGTCGAGCCTATTGATGACACGAATGAACTGGAGCACACTCCTGGGTGGCCCGATCGAAAAATAACAATCGGTCTTCGGCTACCCGTTGAGCTCTGTCTCGCCCTTATAAACCTAATCCGAGAGTATGCCGATGTCTTCACTTGCACTCCCGACAAAATGTCAGGGATTGACGAACACATAGTAGTTCATAAGCTAAGTTTCGATCCCCGACATAAACCGGTGAGAAAAAAGCGAAGAAACGTGGCCCCCAAGCTACAGCAGGCCGTAGACGAAGAAGTGGGCAAGCTGCTCAAAGCCGGGTTCATCTACGAGATCGAATACGCTGACTGGGTGGCTAATATGGTACTGGTCAAAAAGCACAGCAGAAAATGAAGGATATGCATCAAGTAATACACCGACCTAAATAAGGCGTGTCCTAAAGATGCTTACCCTCTACCCAATATTGACCAGCTGATCGACACCACAGCCGGACGCCTTCTATTTAGTTTCCTGGATGGAATCTCCGAATACAACCAGATTTATATGTGGCTAAGAGACCAAGAAAAGACCACTTTCGTTATACACCGAGCAGTGTATGCTTATAAGGTGATGTCATTTGGCTTAATCAATGCGGGAGCGACCTTCTAACGGCTCGTCAACAGAGTATTCGCTCCCCAACTTGGCCGGAACATGGAAGTCTACGTCGACGACATGATCGTCAAGAGCAAACAAGAAGTCGATCATCTAGCCAACCTGCGCGAATGCTTCAAAGACCTTCGTGCCCACAAGATGAAACTCAACCCGACCAAATGCACTTTCGGTGTCCATGCTGGTAAGTTTCTTGACTACATGGTTAGTAGAAGAGGCATTGAAGCAAATCCTAAGAAGATCCAGGCTATCCTCAACATGTCTCCTCCTCCAACCGTCAAAGAAGTACAAACCATGTAGGCGATTCATTGACTTCTTCTTGGAGGAGGAGACATGTACTTCTTTGCCTGGATCTCCTCCTCCAACCGATTCATTGCCTGCTCAACCAAACGGTGCCTCCCCTTCTTCCAATCCCTCAAGGGGACAAAAACTTCGAATGGACGTCCGAGTGTTAGAGAGCCTTTGAAGACCTGAAGACGTACCTGGCCTCGCCCCCTCTGCTTTCTCATGCACAGCCGGGTGAAGATTTATACTTATATTTGGCCGCTACCCCTCGAGCAGTCGAGGCGTTTCTCATCCGCGAAGACCAAGGGCAACAGCATCCAATCTACTATGTTAGCCATGCCCTAAAGGACGTCGAGACCAGATACCCCAACGTGGAGAAATTCACACTTGTACTTCTGGTTGCCTCCCGAAAGCTCAAACAATACTTCCAAGGAAGAACCATCAACGTGTTGACGGACCATCCATTACGGAAAATCCTTCATAAGTCTGAGCTTTCAAGTCACCTCGTCGGCTTAACCGTCAAGCTGGGCTAGTTCCACATCCAATACCTTCCCCGAAAAGCCATCAAGGGACAGATATTTATAGACTTTATCGTAGAATATAGTTTCCCAGAAGACCCCCAACCCCCTGCTACGGAGGCTGACCATCCGAATGAGGAATCCATACAACCATGGAGGCTCTTCGTTGACGGCTCCTCAACTTCCACGGCCTCCGGGGCAGGGATGATCCTTATTAGTCCAGATGGATTCCAAGTGCGACAGGCAATCCGTTTCGATTTCCTCGCCACCAATAATAAGGCCAAATATGAAGCCCTACTAGTCGGGCTACGCCTCACTCGACAGCTGCAAGCGAAGAACTTAAAGATCTTCAGCGACTCCTCAGTGGTCGTCCAATAAATCATAGGTGACTACCGGGCGGTAGACCCCACGATAGTGAAGTATCTGGCCAAATCTAACTCCCTCTTGACTACACTTAACTCTTACACCATTCAGGCCATCCTCAGGGAAGAAAACATAGTGGCTGACACCTTGTAAAAATTGGCGACCACCAGCCAGGCTACCCTTGAAGGATCCATCTACCTGGACACACTGGACCGACTAAACATCGAGGAGCCCCAAGTCTTTGTAACATCCGAGGCCCCCGAATGGTGGGTCGCTTTGATCGCAAATCTAAACCATGGGACCCTCCTAGACGACAAGACTGAAGCCAGAACATTGAAGTTCAAAGCAGCCTCGTTTGTGATGATGGATGACACACTATACCATCCTCTTGTATGTTGGCCCATCAAAGGCTGAGACCATTTTAGAAAAAATCCATAGCGACAGCTGCAGCAGCCACGTCGGGGGAAAAACTCTGGCCGTCCAGATCACTCGGGCTGGCTACTACTGGCTAACCATGTTGCAAGACTCCAAGGTCTTCGTCAACAGGTGCAATGCCTGCCAGCTCCACGCCAGTGTTTTGCAACAGATGCCAGAGCAACTCTCCTCAATCATGGTCCCCATCCCCTTTGCAGCATGGGAATAAACCTCATGGGACCATTTCCAACTTCATTCGGAAGCTTCCGATACGTCATCGTAGCGGTCGACTACATGACCAAATGGGTGAAAGCCAAGCCTCTAATAAACATGACCGCTCGGTCGTGCCAGCAATTCTTAAAAAACGAGGTCGTAATGAAATTCGGCATCCCTCAACTCCTCATCTCCGACAATGGCACCCAGTTCGTTGACCAAAACTTCGAAGAGTACCTGATTAATATGGGTATCAAGCATCGCCGAGCGGCGGTCAAACACCCACAAGCTAATGGCCAAGTTGAGGTCACGAACCAGATCATACTGAGTGGAATCCATCAGCGGTTGGAGGGCGCCCAAAGAAAATGGTACGACAAACCACCGACCATCCTGTGGGCCTATCGCACCAACCCAAGGTCCACCACTGGCGAGACACCTTTCAAAATGGCTTACAGATTTGAAGCAGTTACCTAATCGAAAAGGAGATACATACCCCCCGACAGCTCTATTTTGACGAAATTCTCAATAACAGCGTTGCCCGGGCGGACCTAGACTTTCTAGACGAAACAAGGGACACTGCAGTCCTACGTATGGCTCAACTCAAGTAACAGACCACCAAATACTACAATGCCAAGGTCAAGCCCAAACGATTCGAGACTGGAGATCTTGTTCTTCGAGCCACCATCGCCTCCAGGCCGACTAAACAAGGCAAGCTGCACCCGAACTAGGAAGGCCCCTACCTGGTCTTGGAAGTCCTCCGCCCGGGTACATACTCCCTCAAGGACATGTACAGCTGTGAACAAGCCAACCTATAGCATGCCATCCACCTCAAAAGGTACTACCCGTAGTTATATCTAGTCGGGCAATTTTCATTGCACGACTATTCATAGTAACAGTTCGTTCGCATACATCCGACAAACTTTCATATGTCAATGGTTGGACAATTTCATTGCACGACTTTACATTGTAACAGTTTGCTCGCCTACATACGACGAACTTTCTTATCAATAAAACGTCTTTGAACACAATCAAATGACTCATGCTTATGTTTCGCTTATACCCTCCATCCGTGCGGCCATATAGACTCGGCCCGAGGAGCACGAGTAAACTAACCATGCCTATGTCTCACTTATACGCCTCATCTGCGTGGTCATAAACACTTGGTCTGAGATGCACAAGTAGACTAATCACAATTATGTTTTACTTCCCACTTGCGCGCCTCACGCTCGGCCCGGGTGCACAAGTAAACATAATCGCAAGGAAATAACCCTAACCGACGTTATCCGCCCGGTCTGGGAGCAATCTCAACTCTCAACCTGACACTACTCCTATAGTAACTCCTAAGTTTCACCATGCCTAAGGTAAACCATAAGCATGGTCAAACTGGGGGGCATACTATGGACAGCGGCCCATGTTACTTAGCTTAATTAAACAGCCCAATTTAATTCAAAACCAGGACTCATACGTCCGACCAGTATTTCAAAAACAAACTTGTTCTTTCATTCTTCCGAGTAACACTTAATTATTTTACAAAATGCCGAGCTATTTACATAGTGGATTTTGTTAGATTTTATTAATCTTTATCAAGTCCCGAGTTGTTTACACTTGTTAATTTTCTCAAAATAAGGTATAAGTTACTGACCGGATTCTGTTTGAAAGAGTTAAGTCTTATATAAGTACCGGGCTCAACACTTGGTAAAATTTTTTAGTTTTAACCATTTACTGAGCATTCATCATTCATCCGAACGGAAGCAAAAAAAACAACAATGGAATTCAAGTTTAAATTTCATTAATAATTCGAAAGAATTGCAATGGAAATTGAATTTATATTTCATTAACAATTTGAAAGAATTACAAGTTGTTTACAAAGAAGATCCAAGGCCCTATCCTAATTTTTCATAACTCGGCCTTGAAGGCATCCGAATCGGTTTGCTCAAGGCCGGCGAGAAATGGCTCGTCGGCTTCTGGTCAGCAACCCCAACCAAGCACTTATCATTGCAACTTCCACAAAGGTTGACATATCTGGGGTTAATGTGGAAAAGTTTGATGACAAGTACCCAGCTAGGCATGCTTCCCAGCCGGAGGCGGACCGAGCAGTCTCCCTTTTCCAACGGCGTCCCGGCAAGCTTTTTAGTAGCTTCCCCCACAGGCTGATCTGTGGTCGGCCCATCCTCGGGCTCTGAATCAACGGCCTCCGGGTCCTCCAAAAGGTCCATGATTTCCTTCATGTTGACGCCCCTTTTGGTACCCTGGCGAACCGCTCGCTTGAAGCCCTCTAGGAACTGACCGGTAGAAGCCTGAAGGATCAGCTCCTTACAAGCCACCGAGCCCTGGAACTCTTCCGCTGCCTTTTCTGCCCTTGCGGAGGCCAACCCCAGCTCATTCTGGTAGCCGGCCTCCTTCACCTTCCAAGCATCCCGCTCGGCCTCAAGCTGGTGGTTGAGGGACACTATGGCAGCCTCCGCCTTCGCGGCCTTTACCCCAACGCCACCGAGGACTTTCAAACTATGCGCCTTGGGCCCAGGCCTTCCCAGCTAGCGGGCCCAATCCATTCTATCGATTGGGCCTGACTCAGTCTGGTTCGGGTCCAGTGGCCCAAAGGTCATAAACAAATTCCAAGGCAATGTCCAATCAGTCGCCTGACCCCAACAACTCTGTCAACTCAAGTAAGGCGCATCTATCTACTTTATCGGGCTGCGGGTCAGGGCCAGTTCTACAAATACCGCCTCATTTGCACAAATGAGGCGATCCCGCTCTTAACACAAAAAACAGAGCCAAAGCTCTGCCAAAATACATACTCAAATACAAGGTAAACCTCACTCTCTTCTACTTAACACTCAGATTATCACCTTAATCTCAACTAAAAGTATCGGAGAGGGAAATGAGAGAACAAACCCCTCGTGTTGCCCGTGTTTCAAGTGAACCTACTATTGCCGACATGTGCCCAGCTGAAACTAAAATTTGGACTTGATCAACGGTTGAGTTGGTCCCAACAGGTATTAAATATGTCGGCTACAACAATTAAATAAGCAATATTATTTTAGGACATTAGATCTACTTTTATGGGTAAGTTTGTGCATGATTATGACATTTTGCTTCTCGTTTCTTACGTCTTTCCAAAATGAACTAGAGATCCCGGGGGTTTAAATATTTTCATTATTTGATATCTAATCAGACAAATTAACCCCACAGTTTATACCAAAATGACACCTAATTAACAAGGAAACAGAGAAGGGGTGAAAATAACCTACCTATATTTAGGGCCTTAAATACCATAAATAGAATTAAATGGTTTGGATTTTGATTTAAAATATTAATAAATAAAATATGAGTATATTTTAAAATTCAATTGATTATTCATATCTTATAAAAAAAAATTATATTATTATTGATATTTGATATAACACGTCGTATTCACACTCAATTAGCTTGTTAAACAAACATTAAATAAATTTCATTGTAGACTCCGTAAATTACACGAGTTAAATTTGAGCAAATCAATACTCGACTCGTTTATAAACTCATCTTATTGAACTACTAATTAAACTACAAGGACAAAAAGAAGGGGCCCGGTAAAAATCGATCTTATCAGGAGATCCAAACAATGAAGAACTTGTTCAGTTTATTGTGACAGACAACAGTGTCCTATACGCGTGCTAATTCGCTAAACAAAATGCATAAACTCATATTGAGTACTGTTCAGGTGGGATCAACGTTCGACAGAGAAACCACAAATGTCTTTACGAAAAGTCCAGAGGGCAATAATGTAAATTATGCACATAGTGACTGATGTGCTCACTGGTCCTAGCCTAAGCTTGGTGTGACACAAGGTGTTTAGGTCGCAAAGTTGACGTGTCCCCACACCCAACTAAGCTTTATAATTTTGCCTTCATTCTCACCCACACCCTTGGACATGGGCTCCATTTACTTGTTTCGTTATAAATGAGGAAAAGGTTGCAGTCCTGCAAATTGTATTTCAAGCTCCCATTTTTATATCTCTCCCTGGTGGTTATGGCAATAGAAGGTGAGTGATGAGCAAGATGGAGAAGCAGGGCACGTGCATTACTATCTCATGCAAAATAATGCCACAGCCACATTTAGTTATAAATATATATGAGTGTCGGTCAACTGCTAACGTTGGATGACATCCAACACCTACAAAAAATTTATGTGGATGATAGCACCAAGTATGCTGCAAAAAGTTTTTGATGGCAAAAGATTATGCTAGTGTAAATCGGCAAAAAATTTATGTAAGCGTTAAATGATCTAACGTTAGCATCGGACAAGCCCCCATATATATATATATATATATATTTATATATATAATGCTCAGAGCGATGGCGATTTCGACTAAAATGCGTGTGCTTGGTGGATGAGTTAGTTCTTCATGTGCCCCTCTTCCCCATCATGACCACTCAATCTTATTACAATTGGATTGCAGTCAAGATGGCCGGCTTTGGTGGTTATCTTTGTTCAATTGGGGAAGATTTTCGGCAGACCTTCATTTTCAGGTAATTAGTGTTACTGCCGTGTCTAAACACATTAGCTGACATTTTCTCACATGACATGGAATGGTCAAATTTTACGGTGTTGATTGCTAGATGTATGGACCATACGAATCTATTCTTTGCATATATACATATATGGGAAGCACTAATTAAGCTGCTGATTTATGGTAGAAGATGGTGGTTAAAGATGGGATATAACGTAAATAAAATCTCAAAATTCTTTGGAGGACATGATTGTTTGAGGAGCTTCCAAAATAACATCGATCATAGGATGCTTGAAATGCAGTGGCAGGTGGGTAGGTTATTCCTAGTCAAAGCCGGTAACATGGGTTTCGGTCTGACCATATTGTGACATATATAAGGAAGGTTAACTTAATGTAATATCGCGTTTTACCATATTGCACTTCTATTATTTTTAAATTGTTTGTCTAGTAGCAATTCATACAACATTTAGAGATTATAATATTTAAACATAATTAGAATTTATGTTTGATATACTGAAATATATATTTAAAAAATTGAGTTTACAGCTTAAATATAATTTTAAATTTTCTTACTAAGTTCAATTTAAGTAGCAAATTGAGTTTAGGAAATCTTAAATCGGGGCAGGGAAGTCGATTTTTCTGGAGAGTACAATTTCAGCCAAAAGAATATGCGTTCTTCCGAGTGTTTTGGTAAATTGACACTAGGAATGGAAATAAGGTAGTGCTGTCCACACACCTGTAGATCAAATTCCTTTTTATTTTGCATTTATAGTCCGTAATCGACTTAACTCACCTGTTCATAAAGTAGTGTTGTTAAAAAAGCCGAGAACTCGTTCAAAGCTCGATTCGAACTCGATAAAAAATTCATTTAATTTAACGAGTTGAGTTTTAGTCGTTAAAAACTCAATTAATTCAACAAGTCAAAGCTCAAGAAAAAAAATCCATTTATCTTAACAAACCAAGCTCGATAAGTTCAAATTGACTCGTTTAACACTCTTTTATCTCAAGGTAGTTGAGATATTTGCATTTATAGTTTGTACTCAAAACAACTTCGTATAATATCAGGGTTGACTTACTCTGAAATTGCACAATAATATGTCATTTACAGGGAGCTATGTGGCTTAAGAACGTGTGTTACCTGACACCGGAAGCCGGGAAAAACATTGTCAACAGTTTACTTCTAGGCTGTCGTGTTCATCTTCACAAAAGCTGAAATTCATTGTTTCATGTTCTTCGAGTATATAGAATATGGATATGCTTGTTTGTGGGCTGTAATTTAGATATGCTTCTAAGTCCGTTCATTTCCAGCTTTGAATTCTCAAGTGGATTATGAAAAATATAATTTTAATTTCTTTTTACCATTTATCTTTTTCACCTTTCCCTCTAGCTGGGAGTGGCTAACTATAAGGATTCGCTACTTTATTAGGGTGGGTTCGCTACTTGAGCAATGTTTGGAGACTTCACCAGATGGAGATTTGTTAAGAGTTTTGTTGTCAGCTGTGAGCGAAGGTCTGAGGTTGAAGACCGTAACCCGCAACTGATTCTCAGCAGGGTTCCGGGACGGATCTCCTGCAATGTGAACCTGTTTATTATTGCGTATAACTGTGTGTGTGTTTACACGCGCTTGCTTGTATATTATAGTTTCCACTGGTATCCTCATCTTGACTGTTTTTGTGAGATTATGAAGTTAGCTAGCTACTTGAGTGTAGTTAGGATTCGAATTGAGTGCTCTCTCACTTGGTTCTACCGATGTTAGCAACTCCATGGCATTCATCCCCTACGAAAATAGGAGTAGCGGAACTAGCAATAGTGGAACCCAGTTATGGAAGGGAAACTGGTTTACTACCAGAGATGCGGGGCACTAGGGCACTTCAAATTCATGATTTCGGTCCCTAACAGATACTACATTTTCAAACAAAGATGTTGAATCTCATTCAAGTGTAAATTTTTGTGTTCATATTTATATACTCCCTCCGTACACAAAAAGATGATTAAAATGAATAAAACACGTAAATTAAGGAAACTAACTTTTTAAGAGAGAGTATTTTTTTAACAAAATTATCCTTACAAATATATTTTATAATAATAAAAAGAGAAAAAGAGAGCTTTGATGTGACATAAAATGAGGGTAAGAAAGTAATTACAAACTAAAAATGGTAGATTAAATCATTCTTTTGTGGACAAAGAAAATGATACCTAAACTAATTCTTTTGTGGACAAATGGAGTATTTTTTGCTTTAATCATATAGCTTTGCTCCCACTATTATAAAATTATTAGACAAACGTATCCTACCGTTAGCTTAAAATGTAATAGTAATTGCATATTAGTACTCAATCTACTTACAATAATGTAATGACATTTTGCCAATTTCCAAGCTATAGTCTACAATTAAAAATGTATCTCTATTTTTGGGTGGACATAAAAAGGGTAAAATCCAATTTAGTATTCCACCTGTTCAATGAATTTCTGAAGTCAACACCCATCGTATCCACTATCAAAGAAGAAATTCCGTCAAAATCCATGCAACAAATTCCATATTGCACTTGTGAGGATCAGAATGACACTTCTAATTACTGTATATAATAAGTAAGCATCCATGGACTTTTTACACTTCGAACACTGGGAAGGGGAAGAAAAATACACACTTTTAAAAGAAAAAGGAAAGTTATCATTTAAAAATAGAACACATAATATTTACACCACCTACACGTGCAGAGTATTTGCTGAAGCCTCGACACACTGCAAGCTATTTCATCACAGCTCATATCGCCCTTTACACTGGAGGAGGCTTAATGAATATATAACTTACTTCCAAGATGCGATTCTTGTATATTCACATTCCACTTGGTGTCAACGCTCGATTTAACTCATGAATTCAACTATTCCAAGATATTATCTCCCATTATGAGGCAAGGGTAAGACTGTAAATTCACCTTTGTCGGGAGATCTCATCGGCATAAATAGAAACACAAGCATCTGCAGAACCAGCAGCAAGCAGAACCTGATAGGGGTGGAAAGTGAGGCAGCTTACTGATCCTATTTTATGGGCCATGAAGGACGGGTAGTATCGAATGGTCCCTAGTGGGGCCCCCTCCATGTTAAACACTTTGATCATCTGTTTGGCGGACCCACTAGCAATAAGGGGTGCATGTCGGTGAACAGCTAAAGCAGTAAGTGATCCTCTATGAGCATTAATTGTTAAGCATGTATTATTCTGGTATCTAATATCAAGGAACTGTATGTCTCCAGACTGAGACGCACTCACAACCTGAACAATAAAATAAATTAATTAATGTGATAATAACGGCTTTTGAGCCAAAAATTTAGCCACAAACCGTCGCTTTACCTTTGATGGATCAAGTCCGGGTTGAAAACCAATCCCCACGACTCTCTGGGTGTGTGGTTGAGTCGCACAAACAATCCTGGATTTCACATATCATGTTTTTAACAACATAATAAAACCAGCAAAGCAACAAGGTATGTATATATAATTTGTTAGAGAAGTGCTTAATACATTTCCGGCGTTCGAATGTCAAAGAGTCTAACAGAACCATCCACAAAACCAGCTGTAAATTGACCGCCATGAATTTGGGAAGCAGCCTAACAAAAGCACAAAAACAGGGTAATTAAAAGAAACTTCTAGGGAAAAATGAAAAAAAATAGAGTAATACAAGAATAAAATAACATCAGAGAGTATTAAACGAGGAGATGGGACCCACCAATGCAGAGACGCTGCATTCTGAGGGTAAAGGAATAGAACTAGCAAGTTGCTCCTTATCCAGATCCCAGACCATGGTGGATGATATTTCACCAGCAGCATACTACAAGAAGCATCAACAAAAAAAAATCAAACATGTAAATGACAAATCTGCTAGATCATATACACAACCCCAACCCATTTTAACTGCGCCCCATTACATTTAGAGATGTTCAACTGAAGGTCACTTACAGTGGGGGCACAGGAAAATTGCAAGTAAATTGTCATAATAGAAAGAAAAAAAAATCATATAAAAGGAGAGTACCAGATAGCCCGACTGCTGCTGCCAATCCACAACAGCGTTCAAACTTCGGACGCCAGGCCTATGACCTAGGACAGAAGAAAAGGCCGTTACGAGTTTCTGTCTACTTCTTACAGAGTAATCTTTCCATATACGGATATTTCCATCACCTGCATCAAACAATGCATACCACAAGTTTGAATCAAACTCATTGCGTTCCAAAAAAAGAACATTGAAAAAGCCAATATACGACAAATCAAACACAGAGGTAATGAGTTTACTTGAAGCAATTAGAAGCAAGCTGTCGTCAAGCTCATTCACCAGACAGACCTTCGATATACCCTTGTCAGGATACTCGTGATTACTAAAAGAGTTCAGTAAAGTTGGTTTTTCATAATTCCATACCCTGGAAAGGAATTAACAGAACAATAAATAAATAAAACTTTCAAGAAAAATCAGAAATGGACTCCGATGGAGAAGTAAGAATTAGTCTACCTGATCTGCTCGCCCTCATCAGCAGCAATAACAACTGGAGAGAAAGGGTGCAACAAAGCTGCTTTGGTACCAGTCTCAAATTTTGTATCCCAGCTAGCAATCTGATTATGTAGCTTGTTGACAGCTGGCACATAAAACGGGTGAGAAATCATAAATTCAACAAAAAAAATGGGTGAGAAATTTGAATTGCCTAAAACAAGAAATGGAGGACATTCAGTTAAGGAGGACCCACAAGAGTGCTGGCACTCCGATATGTGGTCAAGGGCATATTTTTCCCTTTCTTCTCTTTTAGCAATTATTTCTTCACTATCATCTGCTGCTGTAAGAAGTGGCTTCGAAAAGTGACCACAACTCCAATTATAGATAGTTGACTGCGGAAGTAAGCTTCGCTCAGACACACCAGATGCTGCACCGGACCCTAGAAGCGGATCAGCTAACCCAGAGTCTGGAGAAGCCATTAAGTGTGGCCTGAACTCTAGAGAAGAATAAACTCTTCGAATGCCTGCCGTCAAGTAACTTGGCCGAGGAGGACTAACTGGAGGAGTACTAAAAGTCAAAGGCAAATGTCCTGTAAAATAATGCCAACAAAAAATTCACTAGCTTAGACAGCATTATTAATAAAGAAACAAATATTAAAAAACAAAGGAATTCTACCTGCGTGCATATCAAACCAAGATGACGAACGAGCTAATCCAGCAAGACTATTGGTTGGAGTTGTGGATTCACCTGGCTTTACGTTACTCCCACTGTGCTTAACAGTTTTTGTCACGACTTGTTCAATCCCAATAATTGAAAGTACCCATCGGCCGAGTCCTGCGATCCGTGGTGATGGATCTTTGGCTAGGGTACACATAGCGGACACGCATTGGGAATACAATGCATTGTCTAGGGGTCTGGGCCTTGGATGATTTACAAGCCCATTGCTCATAATGCCAGAATCTGAATGCTGAGATGAATCATCAGACAACGAAGATCCATGCATTATTCCAGAAGTAGCAAGGGGACTACTGGTGGAGACCCGCCCGTCACGAGCTACTGATTGACCATCACCACCAACTCTGAAGAGGGGCCCGATTTGAGAATACTGATTTGGAGTAGTGTAGCCACTACCTGTACCCTTGACGGAGAAAGAAGGCAAGGAACTCACGATGGGGTTAGGTTGGGCTTTCCAAATTGCAGCAGCAACCGATTTAAGGTGCTTGTTGTGGCCAAACGCAAACCGGGACAAAGCTGTAAAATTATAAAACAAATTAAACCTTATTTACGTGAAGATTAATGTTAATGATGCTATAGCAAATAGATGAGTTTATCACGTACCTACAGCAACCTCTGCCCTAACCAATGGGCTTCCATCTGACACAACCGTTAAAAGGCTCTTCACAATACTAATTTCAGCCTTTACTTTTTCATCATCATCGTCGTCATCACATTCTTCATCTCCAACCCTAGATGAGTCAAATCCAATATTGAGCAGAGTGCCCAGTCCAAAAACAGCTGAAGCTCTAACCTCAGGTTGTGGCTCACAAAGTAGAGACGCATATATAGCTGGGGCATTGGCCTGCAAACCGATTATTCGGGCCTCGGTGAAATCTTCCCATAGTTTTCCTAGGCACAGACAGAGCCACTGAAGGAAAAGAGGCTCCGTTTGGGCATCGTCTGGGGTGGAACCCTGAAGGTGCTTCAAGCAAACGTGTAACAAACCGGCTTCAATACAGGCTTCCTGGCCCCGTTTATTACCATCTACAATGACCGCTAAAACGAACGCAGCCATGGCACGCTGTTCTGGATACGCTTCCACACTATCGAGAAACCTAATAAAATATATATGTCCACCGTCCTTGACCAAGTCAGTCTGACATGACTGTCACAGCAGAAAACAAAATTGGTAAGTCCAGATTTAATATGGGGGAGAAGTGAGAAAAAATATAATATATTCGAACGGAAAATAAAAATAAAAATAAAGACACTACACCTTATCAAGTGCGAGGATTTTTGTCCAAATAAACACGAGAATCTGGCGAAGTTCTGGAGTAGTTGTTTGTAACAGCTTTAAGACATAGGGAAATATTCCAACGGACAAGGCCTGCCAGAAGATGAACTTGCTATATAAAGAGCGCATGTAACAGAAAGAGGAAAAGAAGTGCACTTTAAAGCTATATAGCTATATATAATACCAAATCCACGGCCCAGGGACCCATGTCAAGAAATCTTCCAAGAAGCACCAGAGCACGAAAACGATGGGATTGGCTAAGTAAAACCTAGGACATAGGCAGTTCTTTGATTCGTCAATACTTGCATGGAAAGCAAAACAAAGCAGAAACAAGAAAAAGCACTTGAAATAGCACTTGAAAGCAGAAACATCCATACCTGAAGAACAATAGGCAACTGCTCAGGTGGCTTTTTATGTTCAGATCCATGATCAAGCCAAACCTCAAAAGCTGTCAATTGTTCCGTAAAAAATGGGCTCGGCTGAAACAAGATCCACCAAAAAATTTAGTGATTTCTAAACATTTCTCACAAAAATTTAATATCAGAAGACAAATTTTAAAGATTCACACCTGGAACCCCAAATTTGGATCCTCAACCAATGCTGGGAGCTGAGCAAGGCAGATTTCAGCAGCCATGTCCCATGCATCCCTGCAGTGCAGGACGAGATGGATTAAAAAAGTTTTTTAAAAAATTAAATATATATACAAATAAATAATTGAACAAACGAACGAATGAATACTTCACAGATTTTTATAAAATGTAGATCCACATACCACATATGATGCTGATGGGTGGGGGGCAACATTGGATAAGAAATTGGAGAACAATTTGCAGAACGCATAATCCTTTCAGCAAGTAAGAAATTTCTGAACAGGCTGGCAACCAACAGATCTTGTCTGAACAATCTCTGGAATAAATCTGCAAATAACAAAATTGAGAAACGACTACAATTGCCCAGCCAAGGAAATGTTAACAAATTAAACCACAGTAAATCACTCACTCCCTCATTACCGTGTGGGAGGACATTCCAGGCAATTGTGTCCGTCACAGCTGTAAAAATCCAATTCAGTTCCCCAAGTAGCGTTTTACGATCAGTTTGCCGACCAGGTATTCTATCTATAAGTGAATAATCAAGAGACTCATGAAGCAAGGAGCGAGTGCAAAACCTGGAAAGTGAGAACGCAATCAGATCATGAAATTATAATCAAAATGTGAGTTTTTGCCCAATCACAAAAAACAATAAAATAAAAATAAAAGATGCAGAGATTTGTCACCATCTCAATGCCATTTTGATGGGTGTAGTGAGGCAAGACGTGAAAACATCGGCAGGAAACTCCACACTTTGAGGAAGAGTTTCATGTGCTTCACAAGCTGCCAGCAATATGCAATCCCTCACAGAAGGTCCAGTAGAAGAACTAGCAGGAGTATACTCCTGGATCTATTCAAATTGAATATAATCATATTAGAAAACTTTATGACATAACCAATTAATCAAATGACATCAGAGTTATTGATACCTCAATAAAGGCGTTGACAACCATTCCCGCAGCTGAGCAATCAAACACGTATATCGAGGGTGTCCTCAACCAGGAATCGAGATCAATGATGGTCAACGGGATATACTGTGAATAGCTCTACACCAAATGTTCCATTGACATTATTAAGATTAAGTATAGGAGGAGGTGACGAACAAATGGCATCTAAAGAGTTCAGGATCAATAGAAAAACCTTATTGAATAACCAAATTTCACCGTTGGCGGTTGGTTTTGGCACACCATGTCCATTGTAGTGAAACAGTACTCTCTCGGACTTGGCATATTTACGACAGGAAGTACAAAGTTTTTTTACTTCTTCAACTGTAGGATCTAACAGAAGCCTGTACTTCGCCTGATATTTTATACATTAAGATAACAATGAAAAAAACCAAAAGACAGTAAATTTATAAACAAAATAAAACAGTCATGTAAGAAGACATGTCTCACCCTTGCTTGCCACCTTTCATATTGATAATTCAAAGTTTTACCAATTGCTTCAAGTGCTTTTTGGGGAGCCGTAGAAAATGGATCTGCAAACAGATTGGAAGTAGAGATGACCAAAAATGTAGCAAATTTTCCATGTCATTATGTTGAAAATAAGACCAACGGAAACATATATTGGTATTGGATCATGAAAACGTTATAAACCTCCATTCATAAAACCAAAATACATTTTTTTTAAAAATCCATATTCATGTCACAAGAAATAAGTAGGCCACAATGAGGTACCTATCCAGCACTCCATTCGGGCACAAGGCGAAATCTTTATTACATCAGGAGGATCTACACCAATATTTAAACATAGAACAAGAGCCACGCATCCTGTTTTCATCTGCATAAGAGTTAGACGTTAATGAAACAAAAAAACAAAATGCAAGCGGCTATTATATTTTACACTACGCCCAAAGAAACATGAACCAGAATTATAGTGAAATGAAAATACATACTTAATATTTTATTTATAGATGAAATTATGATGGGGTCATGTCAAAAGCACATACTTTATAGTTTATTTATAGAACAATGCAGCATGACCTTGAACAAAAATCTATAAGCCCACTTTGCTTCTAATTATCATTGTCAAACCTTCATAGGGATTGGCAGGCGATGCTTCCCCAGTGCCTCGATGTTTTTACTCATATTCTTTCCTCATTCTGTCTCGTGAGGACCTTTTCCTCGACACTTATTGTAATTTGTTTTCCTCTCATCAATATAATCTTTATTCTTTATCCTAAGAAAATTAAGTCCAACTCCTTCCTCTAATTAAATTTAACTCATTTGTTCAAGTTTCAGGTGCTGATTAGTTTCAAACGCACTAGACATTAGGTTTCCTTACTTGGCAAAAAATATATAACAAAACTCTAAGCTTTTCCTCCCACAAAATGAAAATAACAATCATAATTCTTGCACATTCACATTTTCTCGATATTTCTTTTCCTTTAATTTGCTTGACCTAATAACATAGGTAGGGTTTCTTAAAGAGAGGATAGGAACAGTTATATAAGATTAAGCTCATTAATGGTGTCCATTAGCCAGATCAATAGCAACCCTGGAAAATATTTGACGCGGTCAAAGCCTTAGCAAAATTGTAGCAGTTAACGGCAAGCCTTGACAACATCGTGCTCACATGATAGTAATATAGAGGTTGATTACAAACTTTATAATTCTGAAATCATAATGAATCCACAATTCAACTGCACAACCAGCTTTGCCTGAAATCCTACTTCTAAAGTGTATAAGCAATTTCCTATATAAGCTCTTAAGCATTTCCCATATAAGCTCTTAGGCTGTACTCTACAAAAAGCTCCACCTATCCCTAAACTCAAATCAATGGTCAATCAATTACTCTACTAAAAATGGTTTAGCTAAAACAATGTACAACTGCAGGAAGCATTTGTTTCAAAAGTAAGGTGTCCACGTGTACATCAAATTACACAGGTATTTGCATTTTACAGTGAAGAAGTACAGACTCCCTCCGATTTCTCAAAAAAAAAAAAAAATTATTCCACAAAAAGGATACCTCTTTTATCAATGATAATAATCAATGGCACAACATCCTCAAGTTAAACATTGCAATTACATCATCATGCCACTACCATTAAACTAAACATTCACAGTTTTGCAGATAAAAATCGTATGGAATTATATTGTAAGCAACTTACTTTGTCTCTAGGGCGCCATTTAGAGACCAATCCACTATCGGACGGACCTGAAGGGAGGCAAGCCTCGAAAGCCTCATGTCTAAGTTCACACAAAACGCTATTTTGGGGAAGATATGCCATGCTTCTCACGGTCACCCCACTGGCATGATGAGGGCCATAACTACTACTGGCCGTATCAGACTCCCCAACATTATCCCTAGCAATTCTCTCATCATCTTCTTCATGGTGGCTCGTACATTCGTCCAAGTGATTCGAAACAGCTGATGATGATGATGACTGCGAGTATCGATAAGCCATCAAATCTCCCAATGCCATTCAAACTCGTTTTTTAACCAATCCGATCAACCTTTCCCTATTAGAACCTTCCTTCATCCCAGTGATCAAAGGTGTGAAATCAAGAACCCTAGGTTTGCCAATTAAAAATCGGAGCTTGATAATTAAGGAAGCTAATCAAAACACGATTTTTTTGGGGTAAAATAGTGAATTGAGGTTTGTGAGCAGTAGAAACAAGTGGGAAAGGTGTGAGCGGGAGCTGTAGAAACCCTAGAACAAGAAACCCTAATTGCGGCTGGACTGGATGAACCAGAGAGGGAGAGGGGTCGGATTTTGTGAAAAATGAATGAGAAAGAAACAAGAGCATAAAAAACACTTAAAAAAGAGACTACATGTGCTGTGCAATATTTTACTACTGTATATTTTATGTAATTTAGTACATTTAAATGGTGAACTAAATTTAAAAATAAAAGTTAAAATATAATACAAAATAAAGCAAATTACTGTTTTTTAAATGTTATTTTAGTAAGATAACTTTTTTTATTTTAAATCCAAAATATGAAAATTACAAAGGATCCAAAAAGAGTAATAATTTATGCTAAAAAACAATATCACTAATTTATTTATTAATCTGATTTTTGTAACTCATTTTACAATTCATGTCCCAATTAATTTATTAGTTTTTATAAATTATGTTTTAAATAGAAAACTATGAATTACAAAAATTAAGGCTCCAAGAGTGGAATAATATATTATACTGATTTGATTTCATTTATACAATTATTAAAGTAAATGTTCTTCCTTAAAATTTTCAATACGTGACGTAAATGAGCGAAATCAAGTAGATAATTGAATTATTTAAATTTAGTTCATTTAATTATCAAGTTGATTATGAATTGAATTAAAAAATTAAACTCTTTGAACGATTATTCTGAGTGTTAATAAAAAAAAAATTAACAACTTAAAAAGGGCTAATAATCAATCGACTTTTTAAATATATATATATATTTTTTTTGTTAATATTTTGAGTCCAACTTTTAATTGAACCAATACAAATCAAGTCCAAACCGTTTCATTTAATTTAAGACCTTTTGAATAAATTATTTAACTCAATATGAAATAACGTAATTGCTAATACAAATGCAAGCTTAATCACTACAAAAAGTTAAATAAGCTCGTTTAATCCATTTCAAAAGGTTAAAATTGGAAACTAAAATTATTTAGATGTTGAGAATGATCAATTATCAAATAATAGTTTTTGCTTGGTATTCAATTTTTAGACAAATGTTTAATAAGTTTTCATTTGATTTTTAAACTCATTTCTCAATGCTACCACAAAAAAAAAATACGAAGAAAAAAACGAAGAAAAATAATACAAATATGAATTATTCATGAAATATTTGGTACTTATGATGCTTCTGTTGTTGCAGGCAAATGGATCCAGGTGACAACAATGACCAAGATGTTAAAGACACCATTCACAGTATATGTTGCTTGTTTGATAAGGTCATATTAATTTTACAAAAACTGTTTTTAATGGACACCTATTTTAATTCCCTTGGCTGCATGTAACATGTGGCTATTTTGTATGTAGATACATTTTTAGCCACATATATTTGTGTATATTCTGTTTTTTTCTATCGTTACAAATGGAGAATAAAGGTTTTTCTATAGGGGGTATAAACGAATAAAATTAAGTCGAATTTTAACGTGTTTAAATTTTATTTGTATAATTTATTGAATTTCAAATAATATTTGTGTATATTTCATTTAATTATCGAATTGATACCGAATATAAATTGAGTCCGAATATTTTAAAATTTTTGAACGAATATTAATATAAAAAATAGATTTGATAAAATTTAAATAATTAATTAAACTTTAAATGTGTTCATATTCTACTCATTAATATTTTAAATTAAATTTTTAACCGATCAAATCCCGAATCGTTTGGCCCTTACTTATATATATATATATATATATATAGAGAGAGAGAGAGAGAGAGAGAGAGAGAGTAAAAAGTGATACGCATGAGTTTCATGTTCCTGACTCTTGTTTTTTGTTTGACTGCATGGTTATCTTTTCATTAAATTTAGGGTTATAATTAATTTTATAAAACATCTGCAAATTTCTTAATAGAAAATAATAATATTTTATTTAATTAAATAAGTGAAAAATATAAATTCATAACATGAAAATAATCTCTCTTATTGAGTAGTGATTAAACTTGCATTTGTACTAGCAATTACGTTATTTCAAATTGAGTTAAATAATTTATTCAAAATACCTTAAATTAAATGAAACGGTTTGGACTGGATTCGTATTGGTTCAATTAAAAGTGTTTATGCAATAGTGTTTTATATCTAGTTTATTATATTAATTTGTTACATCAATTAAAATAAAATAAAATAAAATAATTATATTTTAAATTTAAATATTAAAATTTTATAAATATACTATATTAAAGATTTTAGATATTTCGGATTTTAGAACAAAACGAGTGTAAGTGTGTATAATTTCTATAATGCAAATTTGGGATTACTTAATGTTTTAAAAATTTGATAAGCAAACTAAAAATAATGTTTTTAAAATGTTATCAAAAGCAAATGTTGCTTTTTTGGTAAGCGACTCGAGCTTTGCTTTTTCAAACACATATTTGCATATTTCGATTTTTTTACCGAAACACCCCAAGTTATACTGTACTAGACACGTAAGTAAGTACCTACCTGTTCACACTTTTTCTTTTAATTTAATTTAATAAGGCTGAGTACCTACACCCACCACGTATAAGTATTTAAACATATACTACTATAATAGTCCATCCATTGTAGAGGAAAGTGGTATACATCTATTTTGTAAAACATTAAATTTTAACTTACTTATAGTTCATTTAATTAGTTAATTCAATAAAAAAAAAAATGAAATCAAGTTAAAATTTTACAAATTGATTTCTTATATTAAAAATAAATCTCTCTTTTATTTATTCAATTGTCTTTTTTAAAAACTAAATATTTTGTTTTATACTCCAATTTAGATTGTATGTGCTTTTGAATTTAAACTTTTTAAGTATTACCTGGTACAATCAGTTGTAAGTACGCACTACGAATAGAATAAATAATATTTTCATGCTCTTATTTGTTAATATATATATATATATATAATTTTCAACTTAATTTGATATAATTCAAAACTATCTATTGGTTTAGAATGTAAATAATATAAGATTGCAAGATGCGAGTAAATGTTCACGCAGTTGTATAAATATAAATATTATGTGAATTTGCTAAAAATACATTTCTTAAGATACTCATTCTCTCTCAACTTGCCGTGAACATGTGTTTGCATCGACCAATTATAGATATCAAATGGTGAGAAATTCAGTTTATCTTGGCTTTCTCTGGGAGGTCAGAAATTCAAAAATTATTTAACAAAAGAAAAGAAAAATGTCTGATTCATATGGGGTACTCTCTGCTTGATCTTCTTCGGTAAAAGTTGACCAACGAACAAATCGCTTAATTAGCATCATTCAGGATTGACCGTAATAGTTTAAATCAGTTCAATGTAGCCTAATCTTGGACCTTGCAACCACGTAATTTGTATAGAATAACATTAAATATATTTAAGAATCATGTGAAGTAATAAATCAAGAAAACTGAAATTTATCCAAAAGAAATTCATTTTTCCACCAATATGTCACATTTTTAAGCAAATACAAATATGTCACAAACCTTATCTTTATATGGTAATAAAAATATCAACTTTCTTGGTGGAACTATCAGTTTCTTAAATCAAATGACTATTCTATTCATGGTAAACAGATTACAGAATCCTCAGAAAACCCCCCAACTAGTAGTAACAAACATCAAAACTCCGCAGGAAGATCAAAGACATTTTGCCTGTGCAACTCGGTACTTGATCAAAACTGTCTGAAAGTAAGATTGAGACGTCCAGGCCGGAGCTTGCTTTGTTCCAGTAAGGCAGGAGGAGCTGAATTAGGAAATATGGAGGACACACCGTGATATATATGTCTCGACTTGCCACCAAATATTAAAACGTCTCCAGAATGCAATAAAACACTGTCAGCCTGGTTTATATCCCGTTGATCTCCATATAAGAATTTAGCCGAGTCCCCAACCGAGAAAGAGACAACAGGTAAACCTCTACGAAGACTGTCTCGGCTTTCATCACGATCCTGAGTTATTAACAGATGACTATTACACTAAGATAGATGCTATACAAAAAATAAAATAAAAATATATAAAGGAAAAAAAAGAAAACCAGAAAAAGCATTCTAATAAATTTGACCTGATGCAGACCAAGTTTCCCATTAGTTGTATAAAAATTGACTATGCATATGTCTGGAAACATCCCAGGAAGTATTTCCTCTACATTGCATTCTCCCACATGCTTCTTAATCAGGTCATGTGAATCACGAAGCGCACTAGCAACCAACGAAACAAATTCCAGAGGGATACTAATCACTTCATTGTCATCGCATTGCAATTGCTCTTCATATTTTGTCACAGGGTTCCACTTCTTACCGAGACACATCATTCTTAGACGCAGTTTTGCACCATTTTGGTAACCAGGCTGATAAAAACCCCCTGGCCCCATACCTAGTTCACGACATTTATTTATGATTTGAACCTGCACCAATTCAAATTTAAGGTACCAAACATCACAAGATTTCAGGAATTTTTTTTTTCCTAGGGGGGGGTTAAAATTTGAGGAAATTTCAGCAATGAGGAGAGACAAATACCAACTACTAAAAAATTAAAAAATAAAACAATTGTTAAGAAGAGCACCTGATCACCCAAAGAAATGTAATTCTTGAGAAGTACAAGTCCAGGTCCTAGTAATTTTCTTTCCTCAATAATGGGGTATTCCAGTTGGATGTTGTTTTCCATGCTGTTACCAGAGAAGCAGATATCAAATGGGTAAATCACGGGATGTTTAGCAGCCTGATCTAGAGGTTCTTCACCCCTCAGGTACTTGGGTCTTCTATTACCATAAGGCCCATGCTTTTTCCCAAAGCTTGTGGGTAACAAATACTCATCCTCCTGTCTTGTCGAACTTGCTGCGTTTTGTGATAAACCAGAAAACATCAGTGCCTCAACCGACTTTTGCTCAAGCGAAGTTCCCAAGTCAATGGGTGACAAATTCTCATCCTGCTGTCTTGTCGAACTTGCTGCGTTTTGTGATAAACCAGTAAATATCGGTGCCTCAGCCGACTTTTGTTCAAGTGGAGTTCCCAAGTCAATCTTTTTCTCATTTGACATAGAAATTGGAGGAAATTCTTTATCATAGTCATCAACCGAAGCACCATGTAAATTTGTTTGGTTCAGATTCTTGCCAACAAGAAATACACCCTTCCCACCAGTAAGAACATCACCAATTATTTATCAGCCCACATATATACATTTCCACATAAAAAATTTAAATACCATTAGCAAAAGCTTTGTGCAATGGGTATGATAGTCTTAATTACCAATTGAATATTTCAACATCAAAATTGTTTTACGAGTACATACTACTAGTACAATATTGTAAATATCTCAGCCTATAAGAAACATAAAATCATGTAAAGTAGTACACTAAGCCAACCTAAGCCGAATGATGGAATGAGTTTTAGGACTCTAACTTGCCTAAATTATTGAACCTTGCCAAACATTAAAACATTACAGATTCATGTATAAGAATGTCCAATTTAGATGATAATACTAAAAGAACAACAGAATTTGATATCATACTTCATAAGAACTATGTCTAGTTTAGATGCAATATAAACAGAACCGATACTCTTCATTCGATAAAAAGAGACCCATTTGTCAATTTTTTATTCCACATAAAGACATAAAGACTTGATGATAGATACTTCCCTGTCAAAAAGAATGAGCCTAGGTACTGTTTTCTCATTAAAAAAAAAATATTTTTTTCTTTTTACTATTATTATTATTATTACTATTACTATTGAAAAAAAAAATGAGCAATATAAAGACATAGGGTTCATTTGGTATAGTTTCTTTGAAAACATATTATAGATTATTTAATAATCAGATTATTGAATATTTAGTGTAGTTTTTTAAAAACAAATTATTGAATAAGTTTATGAAACTTTAGTTTTTGGAAATAATTATTATGTGCTTTAGCAACTTGTACAATTTAAAAACAACTTATTAAATAAGCTGAAACAAACAGAACTTTGAAGTGATGATAACTTTTAAAAAACTATAATCACTTCAAACAAGTGAAACCAAACAGGCTCTCCAAAAGAGAATGAGACTACTATTGAAAAACAAAATGAGACTAGATAATATTTTATTCGTCCAGAACAGAAAAAAAAAAAAAAGAGCTTAATTTACCACTTTTAATTAATTTATAATTACTTTCTTATTCTCAATTATGCCATTTAAAAACTGTCTTTCTATCTCTATCATTATAAGATAGAATTACAAGAATAATTTTGTCAAAAAAAACATAATATCTCCTAAAAAATTAATTTTTTAATTTGCTTACTTTTCACATTTTATTGTATTATACAATGAAAAAATGCCCACAAGTTAACAATTGCAATTGCATTATCTCGAATCAGCCTTTAAACAAAACATTCATTAATTAATTTAGGGATAAACATGGGACGTAAACAGGTAGAATAAACATACTTAGCAAAAGGTAAACTTCTCCTGCATCATGGTTTTGTTGTACTACTACATTTTAGAAGGTAATACTTGCAATAACGAACAAGTTTGCAATAAAAAAAAAAAATCGATCTTTAAATAAAGGTATCAAAATAGAGTTCAATATATAATAACAAACAAAATATTTTGATTACAACAGAAATATATCAAGAATTTAAGAGAGAATCGAGTTTACATTTCCATCGCGAGTGATGTTCCTGGTCTTCATTTTCCTGAAGAAAGAGTAATACTTGAGAGAAATAAATGGCTTTCCACAGGCCTTACGGGTTGCAGAGACCAAGCGGGTTCGAATGATACGAGAGTTCATCAAACTTCTAATATTTATATTTATTACACATATATCATTTAAGTATAGAATTTGAAAAGCAAGATTTTTGCTTGTGCCCCAAGAAGTTGTGGGTGTATAAATAGTATGTATGTGGCTTTGATTTTGCAGATTGAGAAGTGGAATCCGCTCGGTTGCCCCAGTGATGAGCTTATGCGTCTTGAACGAAGCGTCGGAGGAAGAGGAAAAGGTTGATAGTTTCTAGAAGTGTGAAAGTTATTCTGGAAAAGACCGAAGCTACAAGCCCATTCGATATTTGACAGGTACGGCCCATTGAAGAAAAATTTTGATCCTGCAAGCCCATTTGAATCTTAAAAGGTGTGGCCCATTACAGAAAAATTTTGAGTTGACCATTTCTTGTTAATATATCACTTTTCTTGGTGTATTCGATTAGAAATTATGTTAACTAACTTAAATACCCGGCGTTGTCCGGACTAAATATAATTATTTATTAATATATTATAAAAAAATATTATAATATTTTATTTAATTTTTTTCAATATTTAATTAATTCTAAGTTAAAACAGTTAATATTATGTATACATATTAATAAATTATTTATTTATTTGATAAATAAGTTTTTGAATTTTATTTTAAGACAAACTCTTTGATTTTTTTTT
>JAUMHB010078130.1:0-12398 GCA_032359685.1 Pittosporum tobira | reverse complement strand
TTGAAGGTGGAAATGAAGTCAATAATGGATGCAATTTTTTCGAGTGGATGGATCCAATGGTGTTTGATAAGTCGAAGGATGAATTAGTTGTGCAATTAGAAATATCAGATTTGAAGAAAAAGAAGCTCAAAAAAAATAAAATTGGAGATGATGAAATTGGGGAAAAATTTTGCATGGATTGTGTTTGCAATTAGTAAAGGAATATTATTGTTTGTCCGAGGAAAATCTATGAAGTAAATTTGAATTTTGTAATTATGAATTATTGTTGTTTTCAAAATTATGGGTTTCAGAATTATGGTAGCAATACATGGATTGTGCTTGATAAAAGTCCCAAGTGAAGTTAAAAACCTAACTACAACATGTTTGATAAAATGTCCAAGTGAAGGATAAAACAAACAAAAAAAGTTTTTTCTAACTACAATTAGGAAGTACAAATGTCCAAGTGAAGGATAAAACAAACAAAAAAAGTTTTTTCTAACTACACTTAGGAAGTACAAATGGACTAACGAAAATTCAAAAAAGACAAATGAGTTTTATGGTGCAAAATATGGCTTCACGTATGTGTATTTTATGATATTCCTAGTCTACTCTTCATGAAATGTAGCATTTAACAGGGAAATAATATAGCATGTCAACTTTGATCAGTGAATTGGATTTTAGGGTGCAAAATGAGATTTTTTAGAAGAATTTGCAGCGCAATGGAATTTTTAAAAATACGATGAAAAAAATATGATTAGGCGTAAAATTTGAGGTGTAAAATGTATTTTAGTCTAAAAATAAATACTAATAAACATAGTATTCACAAATAGACTATGGTCATGTTTGGTTCAGTTTATTGGTGGTGATTATAGTTTTTTAAAAGTTATAAACACTTCTGAGTTCTGTTTATTTCAACTTATTCAATAAGTTGGTTTTTGATTGTACAAGCTGGTAAAACACCAATAATCACTTCTAAAAAGTTAAGTTTTAAAAACTTATTGAATAATCACTTATTCATAAACTACATCAAACATAACTAACCACTTATTCAATAATCTGATTATTAAATAATCTATAATCTGTTTTCAAATAAACTATACCAAACGAGCCCTATGGCATTGTTTGGTTTAGCTTATTGGTGGCGATTATAACTTTTTAAAAACTACAATCACTTAAGAGTTCTATTTGTTTCAATTTATTCAATAAGTTGGTTTTTGATTGTACAAGCTGCTAAAGTATCAATAATCACTTCTAAAAAGCTAAGTTTCAGAAATTTATTGAATAATCACTTATTCAGAAACTACACCAGAACTAACCACTTATTCAATAATTTAATTATTAAATAATCTATAATCTGTTTTCAAATAATTTGTACCAAACGAGCCATATATATCTTTCTTTTTCAAACCACAATGATAAGGATACTAAAGATCTCTGCAATTTGAAACAAAAGGAATTTTTATTTAATCAGGGCCATGTCGTTACATAAGAGAAAAGTTATTAAGAAATTTTGAAAAGAAGTGTCCGCTTTCCCTTTTTTCTTTAACCAAATCAGACACAACTTGCACTAACTCGATCGAGTTGATCAGCTTGAATTTTAGATTTTTTGTCTTTTTATATAATATTAATTTAAACATCCGGTGTTGTTCGAATTAAATTTAATATTTTTAATTTACTATTTATAATCGTTTTTTTTTCTTTTTAATAAAACGTCATGTGGAACTTAACCTGTAAAAATGAAAAAAATATATATTATAATGATTGTTATAATATTTCATAAAAATATTATAATAATTCAAAAAAGTTATTAAATATCCTGTGAATTATTACAATAAACGCTCACAAAAAAAGTCTAAACATATTGGAAAGTCAACAGACATGATAATAATAATTCACTTATTAAACATCCTTTAAACGAGCTTAACTATCATAAGCTGAAACTCACAGTGATAATAGAGTCAAGCTTGATTGCTGATTCCATCTGATCATTCAGCCAAAGAACAGATGCAAGAGGAGCTGGTTTTGCCAACCTAGTGATTTCTAATAGTATACGATCAAGTCTAAAGTCACTGATTCTAATATGATATTGGCTGATAGTGTGTAGGTGCAATTTTTTCGTGGGCGTAATTGCATAAAAAGGTGTGTGTCCTCCACTCATTTATTTAGCTACGCGTTAATTTTTTTTTTTGCCCCTTTAAATAATTTTATACGCATACAAAAATTAAATAACTTAATTTTGCGTCGTTGGATTAAAAATAAATGGATGCGATTATTTTGGCTACTTAGTCAATGTTGGCTATATATATATAATTTGGACGCGTTAAAAATTATTCAAGGGGACACAAGAAAATATGGTGCATCCTACGCGCAACAAAAAATAATCCATTTATAACCGCGCAATAAGTATGACATAATATTATGTGAAGTTAAGTAGTTTTAAATTTGGAAGTACTAAAAATTATTCAAAAGCCGCAAGAAAATATGGTGCGTACTTACGTGTAACAAAAAATAGTCCATCCATGGCTGTGCAACAAAAAAAATCCATCCTACACGCAACAAAAAATAGTCCATCCATGACTGCGCAACAAAAGACAATCCATCCATGACCGCGCAACAAAAGACAGTCCATCGATGACCGCGCAACAAAATATAGTCCATCCTACATTGCTATTTGGTGCCTACTCTCATTAGTTCTTAACTTCTTTCTATAATCTTGTTATTCCCAAATATGTTTTGATAAATGTCTCGATTGGTACTTTAATAGAGTTGTATTCAACGGATAGGGATTATACGTCATTTAATACCTACAAATAAAAATAAAATCATCGATAATTAAAATTACTTAAAAGCTTGTATATATTAGCCAAATTTATTAACTCACAACATTCAACAATTTTAAATTTTAGTAACTTATATGATTTAGCATAAATTTCAAAAATAAAGATTATTAACAACTTTATACTACTAGAACATGTATTATTATGTGAAAAAATATTTGATGTATAAAATAAATTAGACCAACAAAATTGATACTACTAACAAAGTTATACCACTAAAAGATGTGTGACAATTTTTTTTACTCTTTATATTATAGTCTAACAAAACAAATTAACACCAAAAAATTTGATATTACCACTACCAAAATATGTGGTGTGAACCAAAAATTGAGTCTTTTTCTCAACCAAAACAAGATTTATACTCTACTAAATTTATTACTTGAAAAAAATAATGTGAGTCTATCTATTCTAACAAAACAAATTATTCAAAAAAATTGATACTCTAAAGAATTTATACTTATTACAAAGTAAAGTTGTAAATAGAATTAGACGGTTCAGAATTAATTCGAGATTGCATGGCTAAAAACTCGATTCGAAATATTAACGAGTAGAATATGAGCACATTTTAAAGTTCGATAAATTATTTGGACCTTATCAATTTTTTTTTGTATTGATATTCGATGGTATTCGCTCGAAAACTTCAAACTACTCTGGTTTGATTTGTATTCGGTCTTGATTCAATAGTAAAACGAGACATACAAAACTTTATTTCAAGTTCGTTAAATATACGAATAGAATCTAAACACGTTAATACTCGATTCAATTAGACTCATTTACACCCTACTACAAAGTTATTTTATATATTATTATGTAAAAAAAATATTTCATGTGTGAAATAAATTTGACCAAAGAATTGATACTACTAACAAAGTTACACTACTAAAACATGTCGTGTGGAAAAAAAATTGATTTTTTGTTGGACAGTCATAGATGAATTGTTTTTTATTTCGCGATAATGGATGAATTATTTTTTATTTTGCGGAAGATAGATTGTTTTTTATTACGCAATCATAGATGGATTTTATTTTTTTTTGTGTAAGTACATAACATATTTTTTTGCGGCCATTTGAATAATTTTTAACTCGTTCAAATTTAAAATTATTTAATCTTAAATTCTTAGATAAAAAATAATTAAATGCGATTATTTTAATTAATTAATTTATTGATGACTATGAATCGGGCCATATATATTTGCAGTGATTCAGCAGCTTAACAGATAACGGCGAAAAGAAAAGGAAACGTCACTACCAAAAGAAACGGCGTCGAATGGACTCCACCAAAAGACGTGAAGACCAAAGATTATTGAATGGTGTATCGATTTTCTAGTTCCCATTTTGAATCTCCAAACCATCAGTTGAAAATGGAGGGTAATCAAATGTGTTTCGGGTGTCTTCAACATCGAATTCTCTCTGATTTCTCAGACAAACTCATCTTCAACTATGGCATCTCCGGTTCCGCCCTCCCTTTTGGCACTACAGCCGTCGTTCAGGTTACTTCCTTTCTACCTTTATCGTCTCTCTTCTATATGTCATATATTTTGTAATTTCTTCAATTTAATTGACGAATACATGGTCTTATTTCAGATGGAAAATTCTGGTGGGGATTCTTCACCTCAGTTTACATTGGTGTATTTGCCAACAAGTGAAAACAATTGCATTGCCAAATATATGTAGGATCGTTTAACCTTTCACACTCTTCATATTCAAGCAAAAGTATTCTGGGGTTCAGATTTTGTTTAGATTCTCTTTGTTAATCGGTAGGATTACTATTTTTTCTTGGTAACTGATAAGCTATTTAATTTACAATTTTTTTTTACTCAAATAGTTGAACGATTAAATTGAAGTAGGAAACAAGGCATCTGACCAAAAAATTACCATGTAAAAGCTGAAGTATTTGAGTATTTGAATAAGGGCTGTTAGATCCATCATAATCATACTTCTGCTATTGTTCTCATTCCATGTACTCCAAACGAGTCATTATATGGTTACCACAGAACTCTAATAGGCATGTGTTCCACGTTCCGGATCATGGTATTAGAACAATTAGTCAATGAACCAAGATCACAAGTGACTTTCCCTTGTACCGGGTTACCATCATGCTGAGCATTCCTGGTAATCGGTCAAGATGGGTAAGCCTCCCCTGATTTCATACTTCCTGTGATATTTTATTTACACTGGAGTTCCCTATAGGTCTATTCCATTATTGGTAACCTCGACTTACTTGTATTTCACCAACATTTTGTCCTTCTACATATTTAGCCCACTAGTTAAATCTCCACCAAGAGTTCCTGACTGCACCCAACTTCTACCCCTTACTACGCTTGTCATCAAATTCTAAGTCTGCTTCAGGGTAACCCAACTGACCTGAATATGTTCCAACAAAAAAGTATCACATTTCCTTCCAAGTTCAGAATAAAAAAGAGGTGGTTGACTCTATAATCTTTTGGAAAAATAAAACCTATATGCAATCATCGTATCTTGTTTCCCACAAAGGCATGATAACACCACCAACTTTCCAGGGTCCTCCCAATCCTCTCCCTCCACTCGTAAAACTAGCATGAAAGGAAAAAGTAAATGGTGATAAGAAGTGCATCAACTGCTAAGTCCCAACTTACAACACGGATGATCCAGTTGCAAATTTTTCCAACATTTTAATGACCTGCAAGTGATACATCGCTTCATATCCGGTCACACACCAGCACATTCTACAAATAATGTTGATGAAACTGATAGTCCTTGTCTGAATCTAAAGCAGTGATAGTCTTTTTATTTTTTTATTTTTTTTTTAATTATTTGCTTCATCTAAAATTTGCAGTGTAGCATGTCACCGATGTTAGTATGTTGGATAAGCTTGTTTAGGCTGTAGGGATGTCAAGTGTCATTTGAAGTAACAAGGACCACAACCTCCTACTTGCATATTAAATGTTATCTGTAAATGAAGGATTAATTGAGACTCCTTAGAGATGTTCTCTGGAAGCTGTGCATCAAGATACAGTATGAATATGGAAACCAGATGATTTAAATATTGCATATTGGAAATTTCAATATCCTCTTTCTAATTTACTGTACGAAATATACAATGTAATCAGACTTTCCATTCTTCTTTTCAGTGCTGACCATATTCTAGAAGAGCTTGATGGTAATCAAAAAAATGGGAAAAATTGCACGAACTTATCAGCAATAAATCAAGAATCTCAGAGTTTCTCAAATGGTGGAAGAAAAACATGCTTAGCTTGGCTAAGATGTGAAACTTCAAGCTGTAAGTTTTCAGGTAAATTTTCTTGTTTTAGAACAATCACCGCCTTGGCTCCAGTTTCTCAGATTGGCATTTCTTCTTATTCTATATTTGAAGAACTGGCTTCACACTTGTTATCTGGGTTGGTAGAAGATCACATTTTGTGTTCGCTAAGTGTCCTATTAGAAGGAAAAGCAGCCGGACGAGAGAGCATAAACTTTCTTAATTTACTTGGGGTACCATCGTTTGAAGAGAAGAGCTTGCCTGGCTGCATTAGGCATCCAAACATAGTTCCCATTCTGGCAATGCTTAAATCAGCTACTCATGTTAATTTGGTGCTTCCAAAAGCGCCATATACTTTGGAAAATATACTACACTATAGTCCCGGTGCTTTAAAGTCTGACTGGCATATTAGATTTTTATTCTACCAGCTACTTTCTGCCTTAACTTACATGCATGGTTTAGGGATTTCACATGGTAGTGTCTGCCCGTCCGATGTACTGTTAACAGATCTCTGCTGGTGTTGGTTGCATATTAGTTTTGATCCGCCATTGAGCTCTAAACGCACAGGTTGTTACATCAGGGGCTGTCACTCACAGGGGCTTTATGCTGATATGAAGCTCTCCCAATCTATAGATTGGGAATCTGCTTTTAGCTGTTGGTGGAGGGGGCAGTTGAGCAATTTTGAGTATCTACTCATCCTAAACAGATTGGCTGGGAGAAGGTGGGGTGATCAGACATTTCACACGGTTATGCCATGGGTTATAGATTTTAGTGTGAAACCCGATGAGGATTGTGATGCAGGGTGGCGAGATTTAAGTAAAAGCAAGTGGCGCTTGGCAAAAGGTGATGAACAGTTGGACTTCACGTATGCAACATCGGAAATTCCTCATCATGTATCAGATGAATGCCTCTCAGAGCTGGCGGTCTGCAGCTACAAAGCAAGGAGGTTACCTTTGAGTGTTTTGCGAATGGCTGTTCGCTCCGTCTATGAACCGAATGAATATCCTTCTACAATGCAAAGACTTTTCCAGTGGACCCCTGACGAGTGCATCCCGGAATTTTACTGCGATTCCCTAATATTTCAATCTCTACATTCCGGTATGTCTGACTTGGCAGTACCGTCATGGTCGGGTAGTGCTGAGGAGTTCATTAAATTGCATAGAGATGCTTTAGAAAGCCATAGGGTTTCTAGAGAAATTCATCATTGGATTGACATCACCTTTGGCTACAAAATGTCGGGTGAGCCAGCTGTTTCTGCTAAAAATGTCATGTTGCCTGCTTCAACACCCAAAAGCCCAAGGTCAGTGGGCCGTCGACAGCTCTTTAGTCAACCACACCCTGTTCGTAGATGTGGTACCAGAAATTCTCATGAAAGTACCACCAAGTCAATTATGCAGAAACCTCATATTGAAACTTCTCAATTGCAAGAGTTGGAAGAAAATTCTGCATTTTGTGAACATGCTCGACAATTGGGTCCTCTCTATAGTTTCCATTTAAAGCATTTTGTGAAGGATGACTCTTCAGTAAAAGAATTCCCAACAGAGAGTTCAGATAAGAAAGCATCTGCCACACTTGATTATGGCAACATCTATGGTGAACCAACACATGTTGATTTAGATTATCTTCTTAAGACAGTTGAAGTGGATGATGACAGTTTTCTGGGATATCAAGAGCTGTTGTTATGGAGGCAGAAATCATCTTGTTCAAATATTTTCCCAGAAGATCTTACACTGGATATATTTTCGGCTGGATGTGTTTTAGCAGAACTTTATTTGAGGAAGCCACTCTTTGATCCAACATCCATGGAAATCTACCTAGAGAGTGGTTTCTTGCCTAGATCAATGAAGGAGCTTCCACCTCATGTCAAAGTGGTAGTTGAAGCATGTATTCAGAAGGAATGGATGAGGTATTATTTTTCATTTCTATTTCCCCATTTAATTTTCTAGTTGTCACTAATAACGTGTTCCATATTATTTTCAATTTAATTAGGAGGCCTTCGGCCAAGTCTCTTTTGGAATCTCCATACTTCCCTGTAACAGTTAGGTCGGCCTACTTATTTCTAGCTCCACTGCAACTTTTATCGAATGATGTATCCCGAATTCGTTATGCTGCAACTTTTGCAAAACGAGGAGCCCTGAAGGCAATGGGAACATTTGCAGCTGAAATGTGTGCACCTCATTGCCTAGCACTTATAGTGACTCCTTTATCAGATGCCGAAGCAGAATGGGCTTATATACTTCTTAAAGAATTCTTGAAGTGTTTGAATTCCAAAGCAGTAAAGTCACTCCTCCTGCCTGCTATCCAGAAGATTCTACAGGCTAGTTACAAACTTTTTGTTTAACGTGCGCTTGGGGATAATATTGTCTTTCCATTTATGTCACAATGCATTTGTTTCAGGCTACAGGTTATTCACATATGAAGGTTTCCCTTCTACAAGACTCATTTGTGCAGGAATTATGGAAAAAGATTGGCAAGCAAGAGTATCTGGAGAAAATACACCCTATGGTTCTTTTGAACTTGTGCGTTGTTCCTCATAAGAGTACAGCTGCTGCTGCCTCTGTGCTACTTATTGGCTCCAGTGAAGAGCTTGGTCTACCAATTACGGTTCATCAGGTTCAACCAAATCAAATGTTCTGACTTTTATGATTTGATCAACGATGCCATTCCTTTAGAAGTTAGATATCTTATTTCACTAAACTTTTTACTGTTACACAGACGATATTACCTCTCATTCATTGTTTCGGGAAAAGCCTTTGCAGTGATGGAATTGATGTCATCGTTAGAATTGGTACTCAGTTTTTTACTTGAGAGATTTATAACGTTTATGGAAATGTATCTCCTCAGATTTTAAGGTTTATTTTATATTTTTAAATTTTGTTTTAATTTTTATCAGGTGGTCTTTTTGGGGAGAATTTTGTTGTCAAACAAGTCTTGCCACTTCTTCGAAATGTCTTTAGTTCTTGCATTGATGCTTCACTTGTGAATAAGCCTGAACCAGTGCAGAGTTGGGGAGCTTTAGCCCTTATGGACTGTTTGATGACGCTGAATGGCCTTGTTCCAGTTTTGCCAAAGGAGGTGGTTGTGAAGGAGCTGATTGAAGTATGAAATTAACATGCATTCTTATATTATTAGGTTGGCTTCTTTCCTAATTTACAACCTGAATTGCAACACATCAATTGCTTGTTTGTGATATTTTTCAGGAAGGAAGTTGCCTCTATGTACAGGTGTTAATGCAGACTACCTTGGGAGTTCTAGTGCTTCAGGTATTTTGCATTTTAATTTTTTAATTATGTTAATCTGCATATATTTCCTTGTGTATTTTCATGACGGGATCCCCTCTAAATATCATGCTTTTGTGCCAAGGTTTCTTCTAATCATATTTAGTTATTGTAGGAAGAAAAGAAAAAGGAAAAAACTCAGTTTGGCTATGCATTCTTGGTTTCCTGGCCATGTCCCTCATCTTTGCTTTTATACCATACTTCAATGACCTAACTTTGTTGTTTATATTTTAATGGTGGCTAATTTTCTTTATTAGCTATCTTAATTTTTATTCTCTCCTTTTACCAGGTTGCTGCGAAAGGTCTCATTGCAGTTTGTCATCAAATTGGACCAGATTTAACAGCATTGCATATCCTGCCAAAACTCAAGGAGCTGTTCAACGAGCTTGCTTTTTCTCAGGAAACTCCTGCTAGTTCTGGCTCTCGCGGTGGAAGCTTGAAGACCCACGAGACAAAAGAAATCCAGATCGAATGCCGTATGGACCTCGTGTAGGTTCACCTTCTATTTCATATAGTTTGCTCAAAATATGGTTGGGGAGATTGTTATTTAGGCTTAAGCCTTACGCTTCCTTATCTTATTTATCATGTGATAAAAAAGATTTGAACATTTTCAGGCTGCTTCTGTATCCTTCTTTTGCATCTCTCCTTGGGATAGAGAAAATTCGTCAGTGTTGTGCCACGTGGTTGCTTTTTGAGCAGTTTCTTCTACGGTGTTATAATTGGAAGGTGTCCCTTTTCTGTTTCTTCTGAATTAGCATGCTTTGACTTTTGAAAGTCAATCCTTAAAATCCTCAATTTCAAAATTAACATGAATTCATCTAATTTTAGTCAATACAATCATGAATGTTGAAAACTATCTAAAATGTTTTATCAATTAAAACATTTTGTTTCCAAACATATAATGAATCATATTTATTTTAAATTTTAGGATTTCGCAAATTGACTTACAATTTGAAAAGTGACCCATTTTGTGGAACAGTGGGAGTAGTTACTTATCCAGTTTAACTAGTTACACTTATCTTGATCTGAATCTGTCATGATTCAGTGGGAATATACAGGGGAATCATCTCGTACTGGTCCAGAAAACATAAATGCTAGAAGGCCTGGTTTCAAGAAGAGTTCAACATCCGAGTACAGTTCTGCTCAGCATTTGCTAAATGGGTCCGGGTGGTCGATACCTCAAGCACAAGGAACTAGAGGTGCTAAAACCCTAGCGCCTCATACCAGACCTCACGATCATCATCATGACCTAGTTGAGAGGCATGACTTATCCTCAAATGTTGAGAAGCATGAACCCTGGTATTGGTTCCCTAGTCCAGCATCTAGCTGGGATGGGCCCAGTTTTCTTGGTCGTGTTGGGGGCTCAAAGGAAGAACTTCAATGGAAGATCAGAGCATCTGTGGTACACTCTGTTCGTGCTCATCATGGGGCTCTGAGGTGTTTTGCTGTTCAGCAAGATGAATGTGAAATATTTACGGCAGGAGTTGGTCAAGGATTCAAGGGAACCATTCAGAAGTGGGACTTGTCAAGAGTCAATTGTTTATCTAGCTATCATGGCCATGAGGAGGTATGTTACTTCTTCTATCATGTGGTTAAATGAATAATCGTAATTGATTAGTGTGTTAAGTCAAGATTTGATCTAATTACTTGTTAATTGTCAGATTGTGAATGAGATGTGTGTCCTGGGATCATCTGAAACGGTAGCCTCTTGTGATGGAACAGTGCATGTCTGGAATAGTCAAACAGGGAAACTAATCTGTGTATTTGCCGAATTTTCAGCAAATTCAGTGCATCATCATGTAAGCACCTTACATTCTGCATCAAGGGGCAATTCTGACCAAGCAAATATCCTCAATTTCAACCCCCTGTCAAGTGGAATAATGATTACTGCATTTGATGGGAGTTTGTATACTAGTATGCATCACCTAAAAAATGTTAATAAGCTTGTAATGGGTACCGGAAATGGCTCTCTCAGGTAAAAAGCAAAAAAACAAGCGACTCCATTTCCAATTCGTTTTTTTTTAATAATAATAAATGGCCCATTATTATGTACAGATTCATTGATGTTGACCGAGGTCAAAAACTTCAATTGTGGAGGACTGAATCTACAGAACCAAGTTTCCCTTCTCTGATCTCTTCCATTTGCTCATGTGGCTCTGACAAAATGCAAGCTGATGGAGTTGCAGCTTCTTCGCCATCGTGGGTTGCAGCTGGACTGAGTTCTGGTAAATGCAGGTTGCTTGATGTAAGGAGTGGAAATATTGTTGCCTCATGGCAGGCTCATGATGGATACATAACCAAGGCATGCTCATTGTCAATACTAGTTACAACTTGTGTTAATACTATTTATTTATTCTTTATGCCTACACTTTAGAAATTTTATTTTTTATTAAAATCCTTAATGGCTGCAGTTGGCTGCACCAGAGGACCATTTGCTTGTTTCAAGCTCTCTTGACAAGACACTACGAGTTTGGGACTTGAGAAGGTAACGTTTGGACTAGTTATTGTATGTTCAATACTTCCTTGAGTTTCTCGAGTAAGTACTTTCCAAAAATCACAAATAAAAGAGAAGTGTATGTGACCCCTTCACAGTTTTATACTCTTTGTTTCTTAGTTTAATGAAACTTGACTTGGTGCTTTCAAGAAATATTAATCATATTAAGGTTGGGATAGTACCTAGATGAACCAAATTATCAAATGAGTATGCAAGTTTACAAATTTATATAGAATTATCAAAAGAGTGGTAGTACACGTTGGACCGTTGGTAACTGTAGAAGTACCCAGTAGTTGGTCTGCTTATGTAATTTTTCATTGTAAGACAACCGCCACAACCCATCCACCCAACCCTTTCCTCCCTCCTCTCTCTGCAAAGGCGAAACCTGCAGACTGGAATCCATCTTAAGGAGGGCAAAAATATATGGTCAAACAAAATTTGTAAATAATAGCTTGTACTTAAGTTTGACCCATTTTTCAAGGCGAAAAAAGAATATACTTTGATTAGAAAAATTAAACATCCAAAACTGTAATTTCATTTTTTATTTTTTGGTCAGTGTTAAAATGTATCTTT
>JAUMHB010078097.1:0-12403 GCA_032359685.1 Pittosporum tobira | reverse complement strand
TGATTAAATTTTAAAAGTAACTTAATGTCTAAACAATTAAATAATATTATATTGTAAAAATAAACAATAATTTAAACTAATGAGTTAAATTTAAATTTTGAAGATAATAAAAAATTTAAACAAAATTATCAAACCACATAACTTGCCACCAAAATACCTAAAAGGACATTTTTTCTCTGCAACAACTCTCGAGTCTAGACTGAAAAAGACAATATTACCACTGATTTTCAAATCTAACCTTCTACTCTGTTTTTTGGATCTAACTCATCTATCTCATATCCAAAAGCCAAACAATCACAGGAAGTCACATAGATGGTTCTCTTCTCTTTTCTCCATAGGTACAACCAATTTTCTCCATTTGACCACCAGCTTGCAAATGCTCAAAATGTTTTGGAGAATTTTATACTCTTCTACTTGTATGCAGGTGAAACGTTTATACTGATGAACAAATGATGTTTTAAATTAATAGCAATTAAAGCTAGACGTTACATAAGCTGAATCGTCCCTCTTTTTTTTTTTTTTTTTTTTTTTTTTTTTTTTTTTTTTTTTTTGTCTCCATTCGTTTCCTTAATACCAAATTGGACTCAACTTGGACTAATTCGGTCGAGTTCAATCACAGTTGACTCGGACGAAAAAAAGGTCCAATTTTGTCTGTTAATATATAGAGATAGATGATGTTATTACATGAGTTCTTAATTGTAAAGTTAATTAAGAAATATTTATATATAATATAGAGTGATTTATAGTAAACTTATTTCTTATATTATTTTTCTTTATAAAAAACATAAAAATAAAACAATAATAAAAAGAAAAGAAAAGAAAAACTTTATGATACTTTGCAGTTGTCTTAAAGTTGTAAGGGTTTTGAATCTCAAAATACAAGTAAGTTGTATATATATTAACAATTTTAGACTTAGCATTTTTATATTTTCCTTGTCTCAAAATAAATATCTAATTTTGATTTTTTTCCTAAAATTATAATTTTTGAAATTAATATATATATATATATATATATATATATATTCTAAGTTACAAAAATAAGAGTTTGTAGTAAATTAAACATAGTCCCCAATGATGACATTCAATTTACTTATAACTTTGAACAAAGGATATAAAAATTAATTATAAAAATAATCTATTTGACCAAAAATTAATCAAAGCGGTAGTTAATTTGAGATGGATGGAGTATATTGCATTAAAATAATTGTTGAATATCATCTCTATTTAAATTTCCCATTTCAAATTAAATATGAAAATCAATTCTTTGCATGTGTCCGTTAAATTTCTGAATGGGTCAGAATTTTGGTGCATGTGTATTGCTATATTATATAATGAATGTGCCTTTGCTTTGACATGTTTCACAATGGCTTGTTTTCTTATTTGATTGTTAAAAATCTTCGAAGAGTTATGTAATTGTAATAATAGCCTTCTGAACACTTGCACACATTTTATAATCCTTTTATTTTATGAAGTGAGATAATATGAGACCATATATCATAAAAAAGGATGCATAATGTAACATTTTAAATTCAAACACACTGGCACAATAGTACCATTCAAGTCCATTGGTTTATGATAGACTTGACCTAAAAATTTAAGTTATTAGGTACTCTTAGTACTGAGTTAAGACCTATATAAGACCAGTATTACTCTTAAACTCAATCAATATAGGACGATGTATCACAATCTCTCCCACTTAAATATTTGACGTCTCGGTCAAGCTCAAACATAAATAAAATCAAACCCGGGTCGTGTTACCACACTTTCAGCCGGGTCATGTCTCGATTTGTAATGCCCTATACGCGAACACACTGGCCCACCACATGCCTGCCCAGAAACATTAAGCTATTAGGTACTATTGAACTTTGATACCATTTATAAACCCTAGATCTGACACTTTGTAATGCCCTATACACGAACACACTGGCCCAACACATGTTGGCCCAAAAATATTAGGCTATTAGGTACTATTGAACTCTGATACCATTTGTAAACCCTAGATTTGACAGGCTAAACACAACCATACTTCGTCATAACTCTGATACCATTTGTAAACCCTAGATCAAAACACATTGACCCAAGAATACTAACCGAGTCCACTAGCCCACCACAAGTTTGACCCAAAAACTTATGTAATTAAGTGTTCTTAGTACTGAGCTAAGACATATATAAGGTAATTACTACTCTTGAACTCAATCGATGTGGGACGAATTATCACACATAACTAATTGACGAATTTGTTCATTATTGATGGTGATGTCACTTAAAATCATTCAAGTAAACCTATATAATTTATTTTATTTGGAATTTGAGTTATCGTTATAAATTGACAGTAGTAGAGTTAATTGGTTGAGAAACCTTGTAACTAATAACCTTTATGGATGAACTAACTTTTATTGGTGTTATGTGATTGCCAAGCTCTAATAGCTTGAGCACCGAACCAAACTTATTACGAGAGAATCAGACATATTCGCCTACTAAACGAAATATTTAAAGCATGCTTTAGTGATGGAGTAGTCTCTTCAAATTTTATGAGGTTAGTAATATTTGGCCAATAATCTTAACAAAATTATTTGGAAAAAGACTAGTGGTAAATTAATTACATTGAGGGGGATATAACTATATATGCCTAGACAATGATCAATCGTGATGGACATTCAATTTATGCGGTTGGTGATCCCACGTATTAGGTTAATATGGGTAATGACAAAATCATGGATTGATTGCACGGTAACATCCCATTTATATATTTTTATGAATTCATCCCTATGATGTAGGATAGTGTAATAGTTGTAGTAAAGGATGCATGAGCATTGACTCTTAAATGAATTTCATAGCTCATATTGAGTGATGTGTTCAAACTACACCACACACTTGATGAAATCAACTATATGACTGCAGAGGTAGGGCTGCTTCTATAAAAACTTAGGCAGGTTTTCTAAATAACTCACAAAACTGGGACACGGTGCAAGGCCAAAACGTGTCACACCACGTTGAACAACAACGCATTGAAAGTGTAATGTGGATGGTAAGCTCCCTAAAATTCACAATAAAGGAATTTGATTAATAGGAACTTTTGTTTCACTTTCACTTATTTCCTGCGAGTTAAGTCTTTATTTTGGTTCACATTTCGAAAGACACTATTATTTCTGCATTACATTTCCATGTCTTGATTGGAAAATTATTGGTTATATATTTTTATCACTTTTTTTTTCGTTTTAAATCTTATTTAAATTTTGGGTTGTTGGGGGGGGGGGGAGGGGGGGATATTTTATTTTAAAATTAGTATTTAATTTAACTAGCATTAAATTAAAAAATAAGATTTACGTTTTCTTGTGGAGAAAAATTATTAATTTATTATTTTTATCCTTATGAGATTGAATATGGTCTTGCGCACTTATGAATAGGACTAGTGTGACCACTTTTGTAGACCATACGTTACCTGAATCATAACCTGCTCAACTTTTTAAGAAGAATTACCAATTGCGTGCGTGCATGGGACAAGTTTGCAGTGTCTTGTTGAGAGTAAGCTTGTTAATCCCCATATACCATGCTTGTTTGAAAATGTTACCGGTATGAGTAAGTTTTCAAGTTTTGAAACCAAATAGAGAAATCTCAAAGACTTTTTCCAGTTTAATTCTCGAAATGACGCGTGTTAGGTCTCTAACGTATCCATAAGATCATTGACTTAGCCTCGCTACTTTGTTTTACTAGATATCTATTTTACTGTGCGTTATTTTTCTGCATAATTATTGTAAGATTGGTCTTACCCCACATAAACTAGATTTACGTAAATTGTAAGAGGACTTCTTTATCACACCAACATATCTATATCTCTCTTGAGATCTGAGAGCGTATGCAGGGAAACAAACATACGTACATATACAGATATATAAATCTCCAAAATTCTCAAATAGGAAACCAAAAAATGCTACCTCTTGCATGGTTAATTATCAGCAAAAGCCATAAAATTAACATGCTCAGCGTGCATATATATGACACGTAACTATATACTATCTCCGTTCAAGTTTATAGGTTTTAATTTTTTTACTATATTTGGTACATAGTTTAAGACATTTTAAAAACACGTTTATGTATAATGGGCTGTCCAATTGCTTGAGCATCAGAAAATACATATTGCTTCATCTCAGGCTGTTTAGGCAGTGTATCCCTAATGTCTCTGGCTCCCTTTTAGGTTCGCTACCCTATTTTGGGTAATGCGCAATGGACTGGTTGTAAACTAGGTCCATTTGGGGTAAACTGCTGATGAAGTTGTAGTCTATAATCAAGTAAGCTTTTTGAGAGTGTATGCAGGCAGGCTAAGCTAGTCCTTGGTATAGATGCGCAATCAATTGCCTCTTGCAAGGCCTAACAAATGTAGGGACCCGTAAGCCATGCAAGCTTAGGAGTGCCCGAGTATGGCAAACGGTGTCACCTGGTCGGTGAAGCTGTCGGTTGGTTTGCCTGACCAAGTATCGAAAGGGTTGCGGTATAAGCCTATGCAATATGCTCTTGATCGGGAGGCAAAAATAACCAATAGTTTGTTCAAGTAGACAACTACCGGGTAGAATGTCGCTAGGTGCTCACTTGATGCTTTGTCCGTATTTTCCGATTGGTCGGTTCATGGAGGCCTTTCTTTGGCTGAATGTGCCAACCAAGCGACGAGTTGATGGGTTAGGTAATCAAATAAACTCTTTTCGCTGTTAATTTTGGTTGCATCAAATATTATACTGATGCTTTGTACTTTATGTGGCAGTGCTTGAGTTGGTTCAGTGCTGAGGCGTGTAGGTTTGAACAGAGCCAGGAGAAGTAGGTGAAGGAAGGTGCTGCTTAGGAGAAGGATTTTGAAGATGCGCTAAAGGGTGCAAAGCCGAGGTAGTCGTGCACAACAGTAACGAGCGTCGGCTGTGCTGGATGCTTGAGGCTGCCCCAAGCAGATATTGCTGAGTCCCGACGATACTGGTACCGAGGATACTTTTGCTTGTTGAGATAAATGTCTTACAACAGATATCTAATAAAATATAATTCAGTTTATATATTTGAGGAACCTCTCCTCTTATTACCAATTGGTTTTAAGTTGGATACTCTAACACGGTATCAGTTATCAAGGTATCGGATATTTTGGAAAGTATGATTCAGTTTACATACTTGAGGGATCTCTTCACTTATCACCGGGGATAATTCTTTTGTAGCCGAGGAGATTGTTAGTATTGTCACCACTTATCAATGTCACCACTTATCAAGGTATCAGATATTTTGGAAAGTATGATTCAGTTTACATACTTGAGGGATTTCTTCACTTATCACCCCGGATAATTCTTTTGTAGTCGAGGAGATTGTTAGTATTGTCACCACTTATCAATGTCACCACTTATCAAGGTATCAGATATTTTGGAAAGTATGATTCAGTTTACATATTTGAGGGATCTCTTCACTTATCACCCAGGATAATTCTTTTGTAGCCGAGGAGATTGTTAGTATTGTCACCACTTATCAATGTCACCACTTATCAAGGTATTAGATATTTTGGAAAGTATGATTCAGTTTACCTACTTGAGGGGTCTCTACACTTATCACCCGGATAACTCTTTTGTAGCCGAGGAGATTGTTAGTATTGTCACCACTTATCAAGGTATCGGATATTTTGGAAAGTATGATTCAGTTTATATACTTGGTGGGTCTCTCCACTTATCATCAATTGATTTTAAACTGGGGTCTCTTCACTTATCACCCATGATAACTCTTTTGTAGCCGAGGAGATTGTTAGTATTGTCACCACTTATCAAGGAATCGGATATTTTAGAAAGTATGATTCAGCTTACATATTTAAGGGGACTCTCCACTTATCACCAATTGATTTTAAGCTAAGGTCTCTTCACTTATCACCCGGTATAACTCTTTTGTAGCCGAGGAGATTGTTAGTATTGTCACCCCTGAGACTATTTTTCTGCTTTACTTTTATGAGCTCTCGTTGTTGAACGAACATGCTGGTGGGACCATGTTTATCCTGGATTAATTAAATTTGTTCTGTCAGCATTTTAAATTAAATTTCTCATTTAATTGTCTTCTACGTATACTTATCCCATGTATCACTATCCCCGTACAGCCCCCCAGTTTAATTACTTTTATGGTTGACCGTGGAAGCTATTAAACTAGGAATAAGCATGATAGGGTACCAAGGGAGTCGATAATGGGCTCGAACTGTAATCTGAAGTTGGGGTGTAGGTTGATGTTGGAATCGAGCCATAAGCCAAAGGCAGGCTGTAAGCTAATGTTAAGATCGTGCCGTAAGCCAAAGTTGGGATGTAGGTCAAGGCTGGGCTCGAACCATAAGTTGAATGTGATCTATAGGCTGATGTTAGGATCAAGCCATAAGCCGAATGCAGGTTGTAGGCTGATGTTAGGATCAAGCCGTGAGCCAAGTGTGGGATGTAAGGTGATGTCAGGATCGAGCGATAAGCCAAATACAGACCGTAGGTCAAGGCCAGACTCAGACCATAAACCGAATGCAAGCTAGGCTGATGTACGTTAGGATTGAACCGTAAGCCAAATGCAGGTTGTAGGCCAATGCTGGCCTCAAACTAGAAGCCGAATGCGTTATATGTTGATGTTAGGATCTAATCGTAAGTCGAATGCAGGCTATAAATTGATGTTTGGATCTAGCCATAAGCCAAGTGCGAGTTGTAGGGTGATGGCAGGATTGAGCTGTAAGCCGAATGCAGGCTGTAAGCCGAGGGTGGGCTTGGACCATAAGCTAAATGCGAGCTACAGGCTGATATTAAGACCGATATGTGGTATTGGTAATAGTGTTATACTCCATCCGTCTCATAAAAAGTGGTCTGTTTTGAATTTTTGGTCAAATTTACCATTTTTTGAATCAAAATTACTACTAATGTATACATAGATAGGTGATGAAACTATAATCATTAAAAACTACATCAAATGTACTTCTAGATCTAATTTTCGTTTGTTTAAATACCTAAATATATAAAGTTAATTATTAATTTCAAATTTGGTCAATTTAAACAAAAAATTCAAATCAAACCACTTTTTATGAGACTGAGGGAGTATTATGATTATTATTCATAACAATATATAATATTTTCTTACACTTATAAGGAACCCGCTAGGACTGATATATGCATGTAAATAAGCATCTTATCTATTGAATTGTTGTCTAGTTTAGTTGGTAAAAGTTCCTAGTTTTTACTTTTTAGTTGGCAGGCTAGTGGTTCAACCCTTACAAGAAATAATTTTTTTAGAGGTTTGGTGTTGGCTGAGTATTTGTTTGGGAGCTTATCATTTAGGTAATATTTAATGTATCACTGACATTTAGGCTTTTTTCCAATATTTATAACTATAAAACGAAGAGGCTTGGTCAAATTACTTACTGTAAATGAAAGCTACATTTTAGAGATGATCTGTTTTTATATTTAAAGAAATTCCCACTATTTGGGGAAGAAATTGGAGTTTGTTGATTGGGACAGAGGTTATATATCCTTAATTATTTGATTATAAATATATAGAGATTTCCCCGTCCCTCAGATTCAATGATAAAGACATCAAACCTAAAGAAGCATACTATAACTAAATTTCATAAAACAAATTACAATTAAATAAAACTTAGAACTAAATTTCTTAAAATATAATACAATTATGTAAAACTTATACAATGATAGTCATATCAATGAAGCAGTAACGACTCATCATCAATATTGCAGGCAAATTGAAATATTTAAATGTTTCAATACAAGATGCTGTATTTTTATTTTATTTTATAATTTTCATTGTAGCAAACAGTAAAATAAGTTTGGCTAAATTGCATATCTGATCATATAAGTTGTCACGCAGTATCATTGTATCTACTTAACTTTCAAAAGTGACATATCTATCCACTCAACTTGCTAATTTGAGCTAATTGCTGGTTTTTGTGAACTTTTTATCCTGGAACGATCATCTGAGTGGTTTGTGTAATATTTTTAAGGGTAAAATAAGCATAACAATACTTAACTGTCTCTTTATTTATGTATTATTGTTGTGCTTATTTTACTCTTAAAAATACCACTCACATGACTGTTATAGGACAAAAAATCAACAAAAAATAGCAGTTGACTTAAATTAGCAAGTTGACTGGACATATGTGTCACTTTTGAAAGTTAGGTGGGCATATTGACACTGCATGACAACTTAGATGGTCAAATATGTAATTTAGCCAACAAATTTTATTTTATATTTTTATTTTATTTACAAGAAACAATTGCCTTGATCACTTCACAATGATCATGCATCATGGATAAATCTCAATGAGAGATCTCAAGCCTAGCACATGAGTTATCTTGTAGTCCATGAAGCCAGAAGCCCTAAAAAGGAGTTCCCACTCTTTTTCAGTTCTCCCTTTTTCGTTGTTTACAGTCATGATCATTTCCAAATCAAGGAACAACTTCGTTTCGCCCTTTTTGTAGTCTCCATTATCCTCATCTACTACCATATCTATGATGATAACCTTTCATCCCATTTCCCTACTTGGAATTGCTTCTTTGCATAGCTTCAATATTTTTATGCACTCTTCCTCATTCCAATCGTGTAATACCCACTGCATACAAAAGATATATTAGCCATTAAAAGAAATTCGACTATTAAGATATGTTATTATGTTAATTTAGAACATTTCAAATTCAAATTGATATAAATTTATAAGAGTTTTGAAAAAGGTTTTCTTGTAACTAATATTTATTACTCTTCAAATATTTTATATCTTTCACAACAATATCGACTGTAATCAAATAAATTCATGTTAACTTAAATTTTATAATCTTTAAAATTGACTTTTGAAAGCCCATGAAACTCTTATGTTGTGTTTGATTCCCATTCCTTGCGGAAAAGGAATATAATGAAATTTTACATTGAAATTCAATGGTTGTTAGAATAAAATAGTTAGCTAGGACTATAATTTAAGTTAAAAATGAAGGTAAGAATGAAATGAATGAAACTCACATTCTTAAAAGGAATAAATATTCACTTTCCATTCTCACTTCATTTTCCTTTTCAACTAAAATTTTAGAACTATCAATACATTTTATTCCAACCACCACTAAATTTCTATGTAAAATTTCATTTCAATATTCATTTTTCTTAAAGAATGAAAACCAAATGTAACATTATAGTTTGGAATGAATAGAGTATATACCTTAAACATAATAGCATCTGCAGAAGGAATCTCTTCTAACATGCTCTCACCAACATAAGTCAAGTTGTTAGTCCCTTCCAAGTTAGCAACCACACGTGGAAGATCAAAAACAGTACAGTGTAAGCGTTGAAACATAGAGGCGATGGCCCTGCCCAAAGTTCCGGTGCCACCCCCAACGTCTACCACTGAATTGACCCCTGCCGACAATTCTGTGCACTATTTAATCACCAGACCTGTCAAAAAAAGGGCATCAATGTTAAATCTGCCCGAAGACATCCTCAGTGACTATGTTAAAGGGAGGAAAGCTGCTTACAAGTTTGTGCTGATCACAAATCATCTTCTATTCAGAGGTTGGGATTGCTGACGTGAGACTTATATACGTACTGGTCGACATGGGAGATAAAAATAGTATTATCCCACTAGTGCTAGGTGAGAAATTCAATGGATTGGACAACTTGAAGAATAATCTCGGAGACAGCCTTAGAGGAAGTTCCATACTACTGACCATGTGGCTATGCGAGCGCCTTTGTTTAATTGAACACCCATCAATAAGAACACGTACCTTTTGACATACTACTTCACATGGAATTTTCGTTGTGACTGAGACTTTTCCGAGGCTGAGTATATTGCTTTCATGAATGACATAGGGAGCTGTGATATTTGGTGGACGTGCCCATGGTGGAACATTGCTAGCCCCATTCTAAGGATGGGAGATCTCTGCATGATTGGACTACTTGGATTTTGATAATATTTGTTTTACATACCGTTGAGGCTATTTTGATAATTTGGCCTTCCACAGACCGTCCCAACAACTTACAGAGGATATCTCCAAATGAAGGAATTTACTCACGATCAACTTCATTTCTTTCAGAAGGGATACGCTAATATGGTCATATGTGAATGGAAGCCAATCAAATTAAAGGACACCACCGCAAAAACTTTCATGTGATAACCGCGGTATATCTAGATTGGTTGTGGAGCAGGTTGTGCACTCAAGTGGATCCTTCCACCAAGGATGCTAAACTTGTCTAGATTAAAGCTTGTAGACTTTCAATTCTACACCCTACGGCTATCATGGAAGATTTTAACAAAGACTTGTTTTTACTAAGTCGGGGTTCTAGATAAACACCTAAGGAAGTTTTAGTGGAGTGGGTAAGAAGATCACACAATTTAGAGGGTGAGACGATAGAAGAAATATTTGTACCATATAAGATAACGAATGACTTAGAATCAGAGCCAGGGAATCCATGGTGTGTGGAGACTAGAGGGTCTAGGAAGACTTGTGAGGTAATAGAAAAGTACATATACGATCCATCTTCTATCGAGAGAAAGTGGTCGGTGTTTTGCAAGTATACACAATCAAGTTATAATATAGAAAGATATTGATCATACGGAGAATTGTAATTTACTAATTATGTATTATGTACCACATCTTTTTTTCGGTTACAAAGTTGAAATAGATTTTCTATCTAAGAAAAATACATCAAAAGATCAGAGTGTGAACAATTCTTAGATAATTGGGATACAAGCCTTTAAAGATATTTCTCTTAGTAGTATTTTCGAAGAGAGAGATAAGAGACTTTTTGTTGCGTATGAAAGAGGACTTTTCAAAAGGATGATAATCAATGTCAAATGATTACCTATTTATAATATGCCCAGATCCAATCATTGTGCATAAATCATGCTTCCCAAGGGATACAAAAAATCATTTTATTTGAAAATATATATGTTGGATAGCTTGCACAGAGGGGAACTGAATCTGTCCCGATGAGGGACCGACGAGAGACCAACTCATTTTCACTTAATTTTTAAAGATTGGACAAGGGGACCAAACCTATCCCGATAGGGGACCGAACCTGTCCCAATGAGGGGATCCTGTCCCGAAGAGGGACCAACCTGGGTAGAGAGAAAATAAAGGTTTTTTCAAAGTTTTTCAATTTTTCTGTAAAACTTATTTTCTAATTAAAATTGATTTTTTCCTTTAAAAATATTAATTTTAATTATTTTTATTTTAAGGTTTGTATCCAATTTTATCATAGATTTGTTCACTTACGTTGAAAAACCTATGAGAGGGACTAAGTCCTAGATCTAGTTGTCTTGAAACTTGTCCATAGAGTTGTTGTCTCGCAATGATTTCTTTCTTCATAATATTTTTGCGAGTGTTCTTTGCAATGATGAGCATGTGTTGAATTTTCAGTGTTCATATTGTGTCGTATTGGAATACTTCTTCTCAATGTGTCTCAAACATGTTGTGTAGTTAATATATCATGAGACATCTTGTAATATCATTAGTACATACTTAGTTGTTATAATCAAAACTTAGGTTTAACTTTGGGATACTCCTAACAATCTCCCGGTTTTTGGTTATGACAACCACAAGAAATAATTCACGATCCATATTGCTCCCCCTGAGATATAGCATAAATGAGAATATATTTTACCATCTCTCCACCTTTGTCATTACCAAAAATAAGGGGTGGCGGTCTATTGTCTATTATCAATTCACAATAAAAGTGTATAAGAGCTACCACCCATGCTATGAGTGGGATTGGGACCAATAAGGTCCATATGTAACAATTCAATAGGTCTCAAAGTAGAGATCACAGATTTCGCTTTGTGAGAGGTTCGCGTTTGCTTACCGAGCTCACACGCTTCAAATAAATGGTCCTTGTGGTACTTCAATTTGGGAAGTCCACGAACATGCTCACGAGATGCAATATTATTAATTAAACACATGTTCATATGACCTAATCTATGATGCCATAACCATGGATCATCAGTATTGGATATCAATCAGACATTGTCTATCAAAAAACATGTATCCAAACAACACATATACACATTATTATCTCTAGTACCTTTTAAAGCAAGATTATTTAAGTTATCAAAAACTGAACAATTAAGAGAGTCGAAGATTACCTTTAACCCGCTATCGCATAATTGACTTACTGAAATTAGATTGTGATTGAGTCCTTCAACTAAAATGACGTTTGAGATGGAGTTTTTTTTTATTATTTCCAATTGAGCCAATGCCAATTATATTACCTTTTCCACTTCCACCAAATGACACTTCACCTTGATTTGTTTCCTTGATATTTGATTGTATAGATTTAGCTCATGTCATGTGCTTGGTGTGAGACCCGAAAATTCAAAATAAGGATTTATAAAAATTTTCTAGTTTTAATTGCATGAAATGATATTTGTTTAAGGTAATTA
>JAUMHB010078065.1:0-12408 GCA_032359685.1 Pittosporum tobira | reverse complement strand
CAAATGGCAATCTGAGATGTTGGCAGTTGTTAATGATAGAAAGACGGATATATATTAGCTGTGTTGATTTAGGATTAACTGTGTGAATATTCGTATTTATTACTTTCCTAATTTTGTCATTTGCCTTTATTATATATATGTATATAATGCTGATCAGATGAATATAATAGAAAATATAATCTTTCAAATACAATTTCAACTACAAACCAAACAATCCATCTGTTATGCTCACATTATTTTGAATCTATTATCCAAACACGACTAAATCAAGTTCCTAGGAATGATGATGGAGGTGACGTGGAGCCTAATGGTCGTCTTTCTATTTTTACTAGTCCTGGTCGTCCGTTAGATGAAGGGTCAATAAGATCGTTAACAGATACTGAGATAAAAGCTGCCCGTGTTCATGTTCTCCTCAACTGTGATGAGATCGTGTCATTCATAGACACTTATATTTGATTTTTAACATATAGTATAATGTTATTATAAACATATCTTGTACAGGAAATTCAATAAATCTTTAAGGCTTACCCAACCACACATCACGGGAAAGGAAATTGAAAAGTTGCGAGAGAGGGAGTTCTCAGATTGGCTTAATGAACACGTGAGTCACAATTTAAATTTGTTCATATAATGAATTTTACAGTAATTTCTATAGTCATATCAATCATTGTTTTAGCAGGTATCGAGTGATCTAACAACATATGTTCGTATACGACAAATAGCAGCTGGTCCAAATAGGCGTGCAAAGTGTTGTAGAAGTTATTATGTTAATGGGTTTAAATTCCACACACATGCATATGGTCAAAATAAAAAGACGGTTAATATAGTGGAGTGTGTATCAAAGGTAGTTGCTATGACGAGTATGAGTGTGACTTTTTTGGTCGTTTGGTTGATACCATTGAATTGAAGTATTTTGGAAAAGACAACAAGGTTGTCATGTTTAAATGTGAACGGTATGACACTGAGAAAAATCTAAGATAGATTTCTTGTATTTGCTTTTTTGGGTTTAATATGACTGGGTTTCTAATATGCATCTATTATGGACATGGTTTTTAATTTTGTGTTGTAGATTCTATTTTCAAAAACTTCATTGGTTGGTATTTTACATTGAGCTTAAATTTTGGATTATTATTTTGGGTTCTGGAAATCTTGTCGAATTGTTATCTATTGAAATTAAATTATAATTGTGTTTTGAATATCTATTTACAGATATGGTGACACGAGCCGGAGCAAGAGTAGGTCTAAAAGGACCTAGAGGGCGCAACAAGAGGATAAAACGCGTGCTATTAGATTAAGATACGTTAGAGACGTCGCAATCTAATAACTCCAGAACTGCCCCAAATGGCTCCACAACAGCACCGATGCCTTCACACCGTCGGCCCCAAACAAAGGAACCATCTAGAACAAAGTCGACTTCCTCAAGTATGTTTTATTTGTGTTTGTTTTCTTTAAAAAAAATATTCTTGTACTTATTGAAATAAATGACTAACATGAGTAGGAGCAAGAGTATGTATGAAATGACCCAAAGGGTGCAATAAGAGGATAGGATGTGTGTTACTAGATGAAGATACATTAGAGTCGTCGCAATCCCATAACTCCTGAAATTCCCCAAATGGCTTTGCAACAACCTCCGATACCTCTACAACAGCCCCCGATGCCTCCACACACCCCCCTAAGTAGGGAACTATCAAGAACAGAGGGACCTTCCTGAAGTAAATATATTTTATTTATACTTTTTGTTATTTGAAAAACATACTAGTTATTGTTTTTATTCGAAAAATATTCTTGCACTTACTAAAGAAAATGGATGATTTCACAGGTTTGCAGACGACATGGGCAGGGATGGGAGCTAATGTTGGTATTGAAGCACCATCCAATCCTAGTGATAGGAAGGAGATTCAAATAATAGGGATGAGGTTAATGAACTAGTAATCATACTCTGTAAATATATGATGTTTATTCTTTTTGCTTTATTTATTTATTTATTTATTATATTATATATTTTATATGTAGATTCCAACCCAATCGTGTTATACGACAAATTGTCGATATTATGAAAGATCACATAGGGCCATATGCAACTTGGTTATCAATGCCACCTCAATTGAAGACTCTTCTATGGAATGAATTTATGGTAACCTTTATTTATAAAGATGGAATATGGGGCCTTATGCAACTTAGAAGGTATTTTGTTTAATTTTTTTTTTTCAATTAGGAACTCTATCAATTCAACAATGAGGCAGATCTTAAAAGGGCAAAAAAAATATGGAATCATGTTTCTTTTGTACGCTATAAGGACATGATGAAAAAAACAAGAGATGCGGCAATGAAAAAAGTTTGTTGTACAATGTACAAGTTTGACAAAATAGAAACGCATCCACCTTTATTTATGAAGAAAAAGCACGGGATCTCACTTTGCAAAGAGTGAGACAAAGAGGATTAGGGGGGAAAAAAGTCTAAAATTGGTTCTAAAAACCGAAAAAACGGAGAAACAATCAACCATGTCGGAGGTTCGATACCTTATATTAGTCATAGCGATAAACTTGTAAGTATTCTTACTTATGTGAAGCTCAGTTCAATTATATTTCATACATAAACTCATTGGGTTAACTTTATTTTGGCATGGATGCCATTGGATATTCAAGCAAACTTCAAATAAGAAACAACCCACGCATCTTGATATTTTCCTAAAAACACATCAAACCAATGGTGCAGTGACAAGGCGAGAGAAGTAGGGGTAAGTTGATTATGTTATATTTGTCTTGTAAAATTTCTTAAATTTGTGTTTTTATTTTAATTTTTTGAATTAACACAGGAGAAATACAAAAAAAATAATGGAAGATAAATATGAGAAAGAAGAGTCTTCTCGACCAACTTTTGACGTTGGTGCATGGAATACAGCAACAGGTGGCATTAAAAAAGAAAGACTGTTTGGTTTCGGCTCAAGTCGCGATTTAAACACACTATTAGGCATATCAAGCTCCATTTTTGTTACTTCATCTCGTCAGCTTCCCCAACCGACCTCGGCTGAAATGGAGTCTTTCCTTCTTGCTGCCACGGAGACTCCAACATTTAGGGCTTGCTTGGAAGAGAGGGAAAAGAAAGCAGAAGAACGTATGTGAAATGAGTTTAAAAATGAGTTTCGAAAAGTTTAATGTTAAGGCATCACAACTTTCAAATAGCAATGTAAGTGTTTGTATTGCATCAATCAGTCTCTTTAGTTGTTACTGCTTTCTTAACCAAATACTACATCTTGTACATAGAAATTAAAAACATTTTCTGTTTTGTTGATTTGGATGTCGTTTAAGTACCTGGGAATAGAAATACTTATTGTAGGATTCATATATGCAAAAAGAAAGGTTAACCAAGATTAGCATTTTCTCTTAAGTATTTTGTAGTCCAATCTAGACAGAGACATATTTGAGATAGAATTTTCCGTCTCTAAATTTTTGAGACGACCTTTAGAGTTATTTAGCGACCATGATATTAGAGACCAAATATGAGACGCTCAATTTCCGTCTCAACCTCTGTTTTTAAACCAATTTAGCAATTTTAGAGACGGAATTTGCTGTCTCAAATGCCCAATTTAATTTCTTGTAGTGTTAGTACCTGTGAAGTGAAACAGTGGTCTTCCTATATACATGCATGCATGGGTCCATACGCAAATTTTACAAATTTCAAAAACAAACGTCGTGAAAGTTAGGGTTTTTAAAAAAGATAAATAAGGACCACGAACAATTGCAATTATCCAAACTGGAAACAATGTCTTGCAGAGAGATGAAGAAAACAGACCGATGACAGCAGAGATGATATTGAAAAGATAAAGAGGAACTAGGAGTCTGAAGAGAGGCGAGAGATTGAGACAACCAACGGGTGCTTCTAAGTAGAATAAGAATAAACGTGAGATCGAAGGAGAATTAAGAGACGGGTTGATCCGACACAAAAGACCCGTCGGAAAAAATATAAATCCAGCTGAAAGATATCCGGCCGGCTGAAAGTTTCTCTTTTTAATATGATGTGTTGATAGATTCCAAATTTGAAAAAGAAAGTTTACTCAACAAATTATTAAGAAAATTACTTAATATCTTATTTATTCTAGATTTGAAAGAGAAAGTTTCCAGATAATAGTATATGTTGCTCACATACTTGTCTACCTTCATATATATATAGTTTTCCGAATCTCTCACAATAATACTTAGTATGGTAAACTTAAATTTTTCTTTTGTTTGAAATATTAATCAAAATATAATCAGAGTTAAAATAAGTTTTTTTTTAAAAATATATTTTAACATACTTCATATCCTCCGTTCTAATAAAAATGAGACAAATATATTTTCACGAATAACACTAAGAAGGTTGAAGTCAAGTGGATATTATAAAATAAATACTTTTTCTATTTTATTTTATTTTTATTTTTTATATCTCAAGTGTAGTACTAGTAGGCCTCAAATTGGGAGGTAGTATAGTCTTTCGATTGCATGATTCTTATTTTGTGTAATCGCCTCATTTTTTTTGTTGACAAAATTTTGTTGCACTTACTCTTAGTTTTGGAGGACCCAGCGAGTGTGTATACACAGCATATGTATTTGTCAAAGTCAATGAAATTTTTGGGTTGGCACCATACAGTAGCAACAAGTTTTGACCTTTCTGTTTAAAGTTCCATTCACATTTAAAGATATAGACCAAATATCCAAGTCATATATATATATATATATATATTGAAGTCAATAGGTACTAATTAAGTCCTAACATCTTTCACAACTTTGCTTTGCTTAACTTCTGCTATAGGCCACTAGAACTATCAAAATTAAAACTTATATATTCCTACTTTGATCATGTTTCGACAAACAGATTAAATAAATTTTTAATTTTTTTTTTCTATAATTACAAAGTGTACTAATGGAGATCAACTCAAAATTAGGATTTGGGCGCTTTCTTAACTTTAATTAGGATGACAAGGATCAACAAGAACGGACTTAACTGTCTCAACTGTTTTGGCCGCTCTGCCACATCAGACGATCTGCCTGACAGCGACTTCACTAAACCGCTTAAACCTGAAATCGCTACATACTCGGATTAGGACTTATTCACGTCGGGTTATGGCCTGATCGGCCCAAAAAGACTCCTATTCGAACTAAATTACTGCAAATAGAATCCAACACGGATTTAATAAGTTACAACTCACAATCCTTAGCTTGAACACCAAATTAGGGGTTCCTATATAAATCCCTCCTCTCTTGGTCATATATTCATATTTAGACTTTCACATACACACGCAATAGAATTATTTGTTGATGTGTTGTTCTTGATTACTGATTTAAGTATCGAAGATGGGAACGAGACCATAACTCCTTGTACTATCCGTCTTTCAGATTTACTGATTAAGAATCCTAATTCTATCCAATAGTACACAAAGCTGTTATGGTATTAGTTATTAACGAACATTGACATGCACTATCGTAAGAGTCAGAACACTTATGAGTCATGAGTCAGAAAGATAAAATATCACTCTTAGGACTATAAAATTTGCACGTCCGACCTTTTCCCCGTATAATATATACCAGATAGGACACCCCAACTCTTAAAAGTGAACCTCATCAGGTCGTACCTAAGGCAATAATTAACTAAGTTTTTGTTATAACAAGTGCAGTTAAGTTTCCGTCGATGAATGATCTAATGCTCAAGTCCATTATGAAAAAAAAATTTAAAACTTAAAAAAATCCGAAAAGTAAACGTGCACTATAATTAAGTCATTCAAGTACATAAAGTGCATATTAAATTGTTGAGTTTACTATAAATACAACAAAACAAACATATAAGATTCACACCAACACAAGCGACTTTAAGGTCCTATATATATATATATATATATACACACACACACACACACACACACACACACACACACTACTTGGAGGTTTTCCGGGAAAGGGTGAAAATAGAGACCAAAATCAGGAAACATAGCACGACGGAGGCAATCAATGATGATAAAACGGAGAACGCTAAATGGCGACAGAACGAATCGTAGACATTGCATATCTTGTTCCACTGCACGTGAGAGTTTCCTCTCAATCCAATGTAAGCAACTGCAGCTGCTGCTCCTGCCGCTGAAGCTACAATCCCTAATAACAGCTGGATCAATCAATTCATTGGAATTTGTGTCAGTTTAATTAATTATATAGTTGTTTGGTTAATCATATATTATAATTAGGGGTATTAAATAAGTCAATCGTCATTTAAAATTTGAACTTGTTCCATTTAAAGCTCGTTAAAAGGCTGAAAGCTCAATAAATATTTTATTTAGTTGCCGAATTCAAATTCAAAAAAATTACTTATTTATTTTAACAAGTCAAGTTCGAAGTTGAAAAACTCATTCGTTTAATACCCGTAATATATGACTATAGAAGGAGAATAGAAGATGCATGGAGGTATTTGAAGGCTGACTAACCACTTCTATCACGACAAAATGGGACATCAACTTTTTAGAAGTAGCAGACGGCTTCATGAGAGCAAAGAAGGATACAAGTGTACTTATAATGCTGTATAAGCAAGCCACTGAGAGGGCTGCTATAAAGTATCTGCAAATCATGAAAATAATATGACTTCATTTAGAGATCATGCATGTGACTTCAACTAGAGAAATCATCGTATTTTCCTCCTATCAACATACATGTTAATCATATAATTGAGTGACAATTGAATATAAAACTTAATTAATTAGGACTAATAGTTGGTTATAGAAGAATAATACCACCTTTTCTTTCAAAAATTAAAGATGATACTCCCTCCATTCCAAAATAATAATCTTTTTAAAAGAAAAATTTTATTTCAAAATAATTGTCATTTATAATTTTTTAGAGGAGGATAATAAATATTTTTTTATATTACTCCTAATCTCTTTTATATTTTCAGGGAGTTTTAATTCTTTAATTTATTTATCTTTCTTACTCATAATTTTTAATAAGGAATAAAATTAAAATTGAACACTAATATTTATTGTTGGTCTTAATCTATGTGCATCAAGTCAAAAAAATTATTAATATGAAATAACTGAAGTATATTATTTGGTTTTGGTACTTTCAAAATTAAAAAGAAATTTTGATTTTAATATCATAAAGTATCATAATATTTCTAACTTATAATATCATAATAAATGTAAATGAAAATTTTCACAATTTCCAAAAGCAATTGTAACCAAATATTATTTATCTATTTTTGAAACAAATGGAGTATTAATTTATTGTTTCTTCGTTCTAGGTCTTGCCATAATTAGCATAACTCAAACATTCTTACAAAATAGTCCAATTAATTAATTTACGGCTATATGTAAGCTAAAATACATATCAAGTAATTTAAGTGCATGTAGTGTAACTTACATGAAGGCCGGTGAATCAGTGAAGTTTGCCGAAATTGGTACCCCGTACGGAGGAAATGGTATCGGAATTAACTTGGTTTGCTTTCCGGTGGCTATGACCACCACGGACGTCAGGGTTGTAGCAAATAATAAGACCCTTAACACCACTTCAACCACCACGTAGTTAGTTGCAGTACTCACATCCGTCGCCTTTTCGTGCTCAACAGCCATTGTGTTCACTGGTACAAAGACCTCAGGGTTAACAATGGACGCCATGGACAATTTATTGCACTTGGCCAAAAAAAAATGAATTATTATAAATATGATGAACTAAAGAAACCCTACTTATAGGAGATACGCTTTAGAACCACTGGCGGTCTAACACCGTAGTGATTTGATCTGATTTGAATAGTACGCAGCTGAAAAGTTTGACACTCACTCCAGTTCAAAATTAAAGATATAAATTATTAAAATATTTTTTAAAATATATATTTTATTATAATTTTTTTATAATTTTTTTAAAATTATTTTTTTATAGATTATATAATTTTTTTTTGTAATAAAACTAAAAAATATAAATAGTATAGTATTTAATAATATTAAAATAAAAATTTATTTATAATTTTTAAAATATACATAAAAAATAAATTATTATTATTAATTTTGAAACGTAGATAATACTCTGTACATATATATGGAAGTCCAGCATAAGATTGATACGTACAGCTGTGGAGAAGATATTTAGGTAGTACAGCACGTATGAATTCTTTGCCACCTTGATCACATAGATTCACAGTCATACAGTTGGGAGTTTCCAATGACTATGACTGAATGAAGATTGAGCGGCTCTTGGCGAGACACGATTGTATATGTGCATTTATATGTGACTCGCCATAATAATGTGGACTTCAAATTTGATGTCTTATTTGTGGTCTTATTTATTATTTAAAATTTAATTTAATGATTATATATTTGTATTATATTTAAATTTATTAATTATAAAAAATAAATATAAATTTTATATAATTTAAATGTAATATAATCGTTTAATTATATTTGAGACAATAGATAAGACAACAAATGTAAACTCAATAATGCAAGATTACAGTCATGTCATGAATAAAAAAACTATGAGTAGAATTTATTTTGAATCCAACAAGTATATACAATGTTTCAAATTGTACTATACATTTTTATTTGTGTCAAACTAAACATTTTAATTTTATTTTTTGTTTCATATTGCATCATCCGATTAAAAAATTATTAAACATTAGGTATACTTAGTGGACTCAAAATAAAACAAAAATAAAAATTTAGAGTGCGTTTTGAAATATTATATATACTTAATTAACTCAAAATAGTTAAACTATATTGATCGGGAGTCAATATGAAATAAATATATAGTTACGATGTCTAATTTAATATATATAAAAATATATAGTACAATTTAAAACATTAAGTATACTTAATCGGCTTAAAATAAAATTTACTCAAAAAACTAATTAAATAGAATATTGATATATACTTTGTGTTGAAATAATTAATTCTCGACTAAAGTCAAATTTTCACATCAAATCTTTGAGTAAAATATAAGATACACTATAAATTTTTTAAATGAAAAATACCGCTCTAGATTTTATGTTTCTCAATTAAGTATACGCTCCACCCCTTTTTGGTTCATTTATTGATCGAAATTTTCACATACCCTGTGAGGTGAAGAGTATATTTGGAATAATTTTAGTTGACTTTAATTAATCTCTCAAACCAACCTACAGTTTTACTTTCTTTTCATTTTAACCCAAACTTTTATGTTTCTCTTCTAGTTTAACTCACATTTACCCTCTCGCCGGTCGAATCAAAGAAGGTCACTCGATCAAATGCAATGATGAAGGCGTTGCCAAAGGTGTGGGTGGGGCATTTTGTCGAACAGGTGGTGGGGGAGTTTGTGGCAGTGCATTGGATATGTTAAGGCCAAGCTTTGGCAATTCAGATTTTACTTTTTTTTTATTTTTATTTTACCCTTGTTTTTGATGATGTCATATGGAGTTGGGTCAAAAAATAACTACAAAATGGGTGGAAGGTGCATTTAATTGAAAAATATAATGTCTGAAATAATATTTTTCATTTAAGAATTTTGAAGTATATCTCGTATTTTATTCAAAAATTTGGAGTGTAAATTAGATTTTTAGTCTTTAGTTCTCACATAAAACAAAATATAATTGTCATAAAATAAAATAAAATTTTTTTTTAATTAATTTGTTTGATACAGCACATTCAGACTTAAAATATGCATTATTTTCAAACTAAATATATGGGGACAGATTCATGCTCCCTTTGTCCCAATAAAAAAGGCTTAAGGTATTTAATTTTTTTATTAAAAATAATGTCCAAAAAAATGAATAGTTGTGATGTAAAATGAATCTATTATACCTTATTACGTGTCAGTTAAACTATGGCTCCACCGTTTACTCTCCATCATTTTTTTTTTTAATCCTCATTCTCTCTTTATGTCTCATATATATATATATATATATATATATATAGCTCTAGTTTTAATGTTGGACTTGGCTATAATATTATAATCAGTCAATTTATTTCTAATTTTTAAAATTCAATATAATAATTTAATTTCATTTGAGATATTAGTTCCGCTGTTAACATTTACGAATATTAATCACTAATTTTGACAAACGCATAATGACTATACTGTCTTTTACGTATATTTTTATTATTTTATTATTATTATTAATAAATATTCGCCAATAATAATAATTGATGGAGTGCAATACATAAAAAGTTGCATATACAGATATTTTACATTACTAGACTACCAGTCCAAGAAACCTCTCTCTCTCTCTAGAAAGAATCTTTAATGCATCAACCACCTCCCTGTATGCCCAAATCACATTTTGATACGGGTTGAAAAAGATTACACAATTTTTAGTATATAATAAATAGACCTCGGGATTAGAGAATTGACTTTTAGTGCTTTTGGACAAAAATTTTAGCACAACTTTTATTGGAATTATAGAAATAATTTTTAGTTTAAGTTTCACTTCACTTGATATACAACTTTTATGAATTGTAACACTCTATTCATCATTAATGTTAACGGATAATTATATTTATTTTAATAAACATTTTTTTTTATTAAAAATGATAAAATAATAGAAAATTTATAGAAGCAAAATATGATAATTCTGCTTTTGCCATAAATAATAACAAATATTTGTTATAAAAAGTGACAGACCATACTAATTTGTTTCAATTTAAATTATTTAATTATGATCTAAACTATTTAGATTTGCTGGTTGCTCTTAAATCCGAATTTTATATACATATATATGTATCCATCTCTCTATATCCCATTGTATATATTTATTCTCCATCATCAGAAAAATTAATCTCTTCAGCATCTATAGGTCACATGAAGAACACATATTTTATTTTATTTTTGACAAAATGGAGGAGAATACAGATAAACTTTGAGACACCTTATAATAGCAAAAAAGGAGGCAAGAAATTTGAATTATTATTATTATTATTATTATTATTATTATTATTATTATTATTTTGCCAATAACTGGAATTGGGGTAATACATTAGTGGCAAGTTTTACTTTCTTACAATTGGGACTTCAATTGACAATTTTCAACTAATTTATGTGAAATTGAGGACTATTTAAATACGCTGGGTTTCCATTCCCCCCGCCGCCCCGCCCCCACCCCACGACTGGTACCTTGTCTGTGGGATTAGTTAAGTGTCAATTTTTACTCCTTTCATTTCGTATTAGTAATTTTATTAGACTCATACACATATATTAAGAAAAATATTAAATATACTAATTTTATAATTTAAAATAAAATAAAATTTTATAATTGTATTTTTATGAAAAATTGACAAAAGTAAATATGAAAAAAAAAAATTAAAAATACGAGAGAGACAAGAAATATTATAAAAAAATTAAATAATTTATTTTCTTCAAAAAATATAAATAATAATTATTTAAGAACAAATATAAATTTTTAAAAACTCTATTAATTTAAAATAGAAAGAGTATTTTTTTACTCTCAGTGCTGAAATTCAAAGCTGCCATAGTAGAAGCATGGTGTACGTCCTTGACTTTTGGAGTGGTTAGTAATTGTGGTCCCATAATTAAAGATAAGATGGTCTGGAGTTTGTTATCTCCCATAAAAGGCTTGTTTCTTTAAATTGTGAACTCTCAGTGTTTTAATTCTCATTTAAGGAGAAAAAAAAAATTAAAAATTGTGATATTTATTACAATATATTGTAGCTTGTAGAGTTGTAGTACAGGAAAGTACCCAAATTCAGTTGTAAATTCATTGAGAACCATGTGAAATTTGTACTTATCTCTAAAATTTAGTCACAAATGAAAATTCCGATCTCAAAAATGTAACAGATAAATTTAGTCTAAATTAATAATAAAATTAATTTTAAAATAATTAAATTTTTAAAAATAAATTATAATCATTTTTAATAATTGAAACCACTCTTACTCAATCCTCTCATGTTAATTATGACGTTTGACTTTTTACATATTTTAATAATTATATTTAATTATAAATTGTCTAAATTACGTTTATAATATTATAATTTTAAATAGTAGACTTTGCTTCAAGTGGTGAAACATAATATTGATATTATAATTTTAAATACTCTTTTTATCTTAAAAAAGAATGAGAACATGTAACCATTTTATTTGTTAAAACAATGATTTAATTTAACGCTTTTATTTTATAATTATTTTTTATTCCCACTTTATATCACATCAAAACTCTATTTCTCTCTCTCTCTCTCTATTATTGTGAAGTACATTTACAATGTTATCCTAAAAAATCAATTTTCTTAATTTGCATATTTTTTATATTTTATTCATCTTTTTTACTACATCTATTTCTATATATTAAGAAACAAACTTCGTCCTCATTGTCAGCTTCATCTTCCTTTTATACCTCTTTTTCCCTTCATTGGATGACAATTTTCCTTTTATACATCTCTTTTTCTTCTTTGATTTTTTTGTTATATGATGATGA
>JAUMHB010078054.1:0-12409 GCA_032359685.1 Pittosporum tobira | reverse complement strand
AATTATATTTTAAAATAAAAATAGTTTATTTATTTATATTTTTAAATTGAATAGGTATTAAAAATATAATATTTAAATATATAAATAAAAATAAAAATAAAAATATATTATTTATTTATATATATATTGATAAGTCTTAAAATTATATTTTTAAATAAGAAAATTATTTATTTATATTTTAAAACTGAGTAGGTATTAAAAATATAATATTTAAATATACAAATATAAATATAAATATAATATTTATTTATAATTTTAAATTGAATAGTTATTAAAAATAGAATATTAAAATATATAAATAAAAATAAAAATATTTTATTTATTTATAAATGAAAATTTATTATTTATTTATAATATTTTTTAATTTAATTAGTTTTATGTTCTTTTCTTTTCTGTCTAAACTTACAAACATAGTGTGCGAAACTCATTACTGAATGGTAAAATGGTAACATGTTATCTTTTCTTTTTGAACTCACAGATGCAAGAAAAAAAGGTATTGAGTTTTTTGTTACAACTCACAAACACAAAAAAATAAAAAAAAAAATAACTTATCTGTTATTTTCTTTTATATTATTTTTTTTCTTTTCTTTACCTCAAGACTTATAAATAATTATGAAAGTAGAATCATATCTCTTACGTGTGTAATTATGAAAGTAGTCTCTTATGTTAATAACATTAGTTGCTTGGTACTCCCTCCGTTTTATAATAAAGATATTCAAATGTTAAAGATATTATTTATTTATTTATTTTACATATATCACTTTGGGACCATGGAACAAAAGGAAATTCTATTTTTTTTTTTTTTAAATAAAGATATTCAATAAATAAGAAGAAAAAAAATTATGTAACGAATGGGTGTTTAGCTTAAGGCGACATATTCTGTTAAATCAAGGATAGAAAGAATAATTGAAAAGTAAAAAAGCAAGGTATGACTGATGAGCTTATTCGTTTCCTCTCCTTATCACCCAGCACCGAAAGGTGCAGAGATGTGATGCATAATATTTATCGTAATTGGATGTCACCAACCCACTTAATTGTTTTAATTTTTATTTAGTTTAGCAAACTTTAGGTCATCTGCGTGATAAAATCACTTTTAACATCATCTTTCAATTTATACATAGATGTAGGATTTGGGAGGTAGCAATAATAACACTTCACTTCTAAAATTAAATTTAAATATTTATTTTTATTATATTAAAAATAAAATTTTACTTTAATAGTTAGTATACAGTGATATAAACATAAATAAAATTTATACCCTTTCTAAAACAAATATTTTTTTAAAATATTTTTGATTTTATTTTAAAAAATAATCATACATTTTGTTTTTAAAAATTATTATTTTTTTATAAAAAAATAATAATAATAATTTTAAAACGGATAGTGTATTTTGAAGTTTATTTAATTATTTCCTGAGTATTAAACTCCCACTTGCACTATGAACCTGACAAAATCAAATGGAGAATGCACAAATCTTCACATCATCTCTTAGAGAGCAAGATTCATAATTCCTAGGAGGTAAAAATCATTTCTTTTTAACCGCATCTATCTGATCTCTATAAAGCTTTGATAAAAAATAAAAGCATTTTCCCCCATCCACATACAACCCTAATTGCACTTTGGGGATTTGGAATCCACCAGAGCACATCTTCCATTCCTTTCTTGATAATCCACTATAATCAACACCAATTTCAATAATCATACCTAAAAATTTTAGTATCATTTTAAATTACTAGGTCTTTTAATTTATTGTTTTTCTTTTTCTAGGAGGAGCATAATCAAAATTGCTTAATATGCATAGAGAATGTTAAAGATAATTTCTGCGAGAAATTTTTTTGATATTTTCATAAAGACTCCCGTTATATAGTAGAATTATCAATTTCCCAAAAATAGACCTTGTTAAAAAATTAAAATCTATATCACAACATGAGGGATCAATCTCTCCAGCCAACAAATGTAAGAGACTGAAAAATTATAAACTAGCTCACCGCAGAATGAATGACCACTACATGTTTATAAAAGATGGTAGTTATTTTCATTTCAATGAAATCTTTTGCTCCTTCAGAACAAAAAGATTACAAATGACGATTAAACATATCCAAAATAATAATACTGATAAATGAGAGAAAAATCACCTAATCCTGGGCTTTCATTTTCGAAATAAACCCAGAAATTCTCATCTTTTCTAACATACGCTTTGAATAATAACAATACAAAAATAATACTCCTCGAGGATTCTTGATGACCTTAAACATGATGTCATTCATCTGGATCTTGTTTCATTCGACTTTCACTGACCCACTAGTTGATCAAGTTGCATTTGTTCAATCCACGAACCCAAAACAGATTCATCTACGTCTTCGATCCTGGAGTTCAAATTTGATCCCTCCCCATTGACATGGTTTGCTGATGTTTCCTTTGTTTCTTGGTGAGGCTCTTTGACAAGCGACTGAACCCATGATAGATCAGGCTCCTCCCCATTGGCACCATTCTCAAACGATGAGGATCTTCTAAGCTTACCAAAGTCTTCAGAATTAACAGCCCAATCTGCCATCCCATTTGAAGAGCCCCATTTTGACCAAGAGTTAACAGTGGAGCCACCACCGGTGACAGAAGAACTAGAACCTAGTTCACGTGAGCTAAGGCTCCGAAACTGATGCTGCTGATTCTCGCGCTGAGCAAGCATTGAAACCCGTGAACTCATTGGCGAGATGGGCTCCACATTTCTGGGAGACATTCTCCCCGATGGAACCGCAAAAGAGGTCTGCAACAGCGGGTGTTCAACATTATTTTGTGAAAAATTTGTGTTAATGGGAGATAGCATGTTCTGCTGCTGTTGGAATTGGTTGAGAACAGCTGAATTGTGCCTAGGAGAAAATAAAGCTTGATCAGAATAACGAGGAGATAAGCTTTCTGACGAGAAAAGATCCTCGAGGTTCGAAGGGGTTAAGGTTTTCGAACGAAAAGAACGGTTTAATGAATTTGTACGAATATCTCTAATTAATTGATGATCAGGAAGTAAATCAAGGTCTTCAGCATGAATATCTCTTGCATTAAGTGATGTTCTTAAGCGACTTGACTGGAGATTGCTTCCGGGGAGATGCAAAGTTGGGACATTTGCTTGGGCCCACCCTAGGTTTGAAAGACCATTGCCAGATGGAGAAATAGGTGGAGTAAATGATGAAGGTGAGTTGGAAAGGAGACTCATAGCTGCAGCAAAATCGATGCCAGTAGCAGCAGACATACTCGAGCGAGGAGAAGGCACTGCAGAACCAGTAGAGACGTACAAGGGTCGAAGTTCTTCTTGCTTGTGGGCGAAAAAGCAAACCCTCCTATTGCAATTTATACCATCTTTGCAAAGGCGGGTTCTATATTGAGCCGGGTGTAACCAGCACTCGAAAACCCCATGAGCATATTCACACATATCCCCTCTTCGACAAGTCCCCTTACGAAAATCAGGGCAAGGAACACAGCTATAATGATATTTCCTTGGGTCCCGCCTTCTTGCATTTTCACCTGGATGAACAAATGGACATTCTGTCCAATCGTGTGAGTAGGCACGCGAACAAGGCCGGACCTTGAAAGAAAACATTCGGAACTCGTCGGTCGAATAAATGCTGTTCTTGATATCAGGCAAAGACGGATCAACAGGGTATTCTTTTCTCTCGCTTGTAGCCTTTGGAGAAGATGTTGAATCTGAACCAGATGACGGAGATCTATTTTCCGGAGATGGAGATAGAGGTGGGGAATTTGAATTCGAGGTGGGCCCATTAGGATCATTAGTTGTAAGAAGTTCTCCAAGGGCTAATTTCAGTTCTTGGAACTTCGGAGAGACAATAATCACATCTGCAGGGCGATGGCCATTGGCATCAACCACATTGGGATCCGCACCCGCTAATAAAAGCAATTTAGCAACGTCAATAGCCTTCAAAGATCCACTTGACGCAGCACAATGAAGAGCAGTACTTCTATCAAGGCCGCAAGATCGATTGACATCGGCATCAGATAAAGAAAGGATCAGCTTTAGAACATTAATGCTCCCATATGTAGCAGCCACCATTAAAGGGGTGCGATCCTCGAGAACCATTTGTTTTGAACCCTTTTGGCGACCATACCACAGTCCGACATCGTCAATGGAAGAAGGGTCCCGGGCAATCCATTTTTTAAACCCCTCATCGTCATCGTTAGCGGCCAATTCAAGCAAACTGGCAAAAGTATCTTCAGTTTCCACTGTCAAATGATTCATGTTAAGTTGATTACCGTTAATGGGGAAAGGAGAATACGGGATTGGAGATTATATGCCTTTTAATCTCTCTGATCCACAATACATGCTTCCGTTTGCCAGAAATCCAGCTGAAAATTCAAGGCAGATATTGGAATCAACATAAAGTAATATTCATATCATGAATCTATGTTTGTGTTTGTGTGTGTGCATAGCATTCTAACCAAAGCACTTAATATATTCAAGAATGACTGATCATTACCCAAATAAACTCAGAAAATAGAACAAGTATTGGCAAATTCGCCTCAAAGTTTTACAGATAGTCAATTACAGCAATCAGTAGAGCTACAAGATACTAAAGACCCCAATCATATACGCACACGCGTGTGTTTTGTACGTATATGGTAATATGGAAAGGTATGTGATGTGTGTAATAACAAGAAATATTTGGGTTTTAATGGAGAATATAAAATAAAAGGAACAAATTTCTCACTTATAATTTGGGAGACAAATTAGGTCTTCAGATAGATTTAGACAAATGAACTGTACAATAAAAATAAAGACAGCATCGTGAGAGAATCACCGCAAAATCCAAGGTTTTAAGATGTGTTAGGGGAATCAGAATAAACAGATGATAAGGTATATCATACAAAATTCACAAATTTTGAGAATATATACACACACTTTAAGAACTTGAAGATAAGATTATTCAGGGCATCATTACAAAAGAAATACTCCATTTTAGCTGTGCTACTGTAACAATTTGGACAAACTAGTAATGAAGAATCACTTTTTAAGGTTCGATTAAGAATTTGCCAACTTAGATTAAAGTAAAAAGGCCCAAGCTTCGTATCCATATATAAAGTAAACCCCATTACACGGAATCGTAAACTGATTAGATAAAGTAAAAGGGGAAAACCATCACTCTTGTTCCTTTCTTACTTTTTTTAATACCCAAATCGCCATTAGTGAATAATCGATTTTTGAGGATTGATTCAGGAAATACCAACTTGAAATTAAAGTAAAAAGGCCCAAACTTCATTCAAGAATAACCATATCAGAAGAAGAACAACAAATAAAAAAGTTAACTTTTCGCTGAGATAAATGAACATCCATTACACAGAATCATAATCTGATCATAGAAATACAAAGAAAATATAGATAGATAGATAGATAGATAGATAGATAGATAGATAGATAGATAGATAGATAATTTACAGAACTGATACTTCTGTCAAGTACGAGGAAGAAATAGCCTTCAATTAAATATTCTTACCAGAGTTTCAAGAAGAAGGCAAGAGAAGCAAATCCATCTCTTAAAGTGAGAGAGAGGGGATCTAGAGCGAGAAAAAGAACGAAGATTGGAATGAGGAAGTTGTGATGAGTTAGAGCATGAGAACAACAAGAGGAGCTGCTGCTGCTGCTACTTCTTCTTCTTTCGCCATTTCCTATGCTCTCTCTTTCTCTGTCCCCTATTACACTGAACAATAATATTATTTTATCAGTAAAATATAAATTTATAATAGAAGAAGTCTGTTTTCCTTTATTTAATTAGCGAAAGAAATGCTTATCCAATCCAAAAGTAGCATTACATATTACTCCATGTAATGTTTTCTTAATATTGTCACGACATCACTCTCTACTCCTAAGCACTTACAAAAAGATGCCACATTTTAACTCCTACTCCGTTAATATTAAAAGAATTAAATATTTTCTCTATTTTATAAAATGTTTTATAATTTTTAATACTTAAGTTTATTAAATTTCTATTTCTTAAAACTAATATAATACTATTTACTGTATATTTTACACGTATGTAATCAATTTTATTATTAATAATATTCTTATGATATTTATGACTTTATAAAATTAATATAATTGTAAATATTAAATTTTAAGAGACATGAATTCATCTTGTCATTTTATCATTTACTTTCGCTAAATTTGTTAGGCATGGTAGATCTTTCACTTCCTTAATTTTTTGTGTCTTTCCTAGACCATGTTTGAAATTAATTACTATTAGAATTGGTTATAATTTATTTTTTAAATTATATTATATTTAAAAAATTATTTTATTAATTTTTAAAAAATTATAGGTTTAGTATAATAGTATTTTCAACTTATTTGAAAAAACTTGTTAATAATTTTATTTTCAAATTATAACTTATTTTAGCTAACAGATAATGTTTAAATTGTTATGAAATAAATTGCGTTAAACATGCCCTAGAGTACAAGAGTACTATTTATTGTTGAAAAGTTGTTTTTTAACTTTTTCAATTTAAATTAATATAAATTAAATTCTAATAATATTATATTTATAGTTAATATTAATGTTTGTTAGGTAACTTAAACTTTTATATTAATTATGAAGAAATATATTTATATAATTTAAAAAATTAATAATATTCTTATAGTATATTAAAACGATAAAGAGTCTATTTTTTTATGATTATGCAAATTTAGCTCTAAATTCACTCATTTATTTTGTTGAGCGAGAATAATGTCGCAAAGAAATTTCGAGATGTGACCAAAAGGAACCTAATGCTCAATAAATAAACCTCACATAAACATATCTTACATATATTGATACTCCTGGCCCCAAAAAAAAATAAATAATTAATTAAAAAAAAAAAAAAAAAAGTTGATAGGACAATATATATTGACAATTTTCATAGAATAAATTGTTCCTTTCAAATGTGGTAAATCTCAACGTCGTGTATACAGTGGAAATTGGCATTTTTCGGTGGTCCAATCTTCATAAATGTATTGTCTCCATTTTAGGTTAACTATTTTTCTACCTATAACTCTATAAGTCTAATAACCATCTTGATTTGAGTCTACAACTCTACATATATATTTATTTTTCTTTTGAGTAGTATAACTCCACATATAAGTCCTTCTGATATTTGGAAGTTCATTTTCTAAAATTGTAAATTTGAAATTTATATTCTTAATTATGATTTTGTAAACAATAGTAGTGTTTTAGATAACTTGTACTAATAGTTGTAATTATGTCAAATAAAATTAAAGAAATTGCATTACTTAAATTTTATTAATTGATTTTGAAAATTCAAATAAGATTATTTTTTTTTTCGTAACGAAAATTGATGAGTAATTGAAAGAGTAACGTGTTATATATATATATATATATATATTAAGAATTACATATAAAAGGAAAAGGGGAATGATATTCAAATTCAGACCTAATGATCGGAGATTTGGAGCGTGGAGTGTGGATTAATGGCCCACTGGCTGGCTACCACCTATTGTTACAATCTTGATAAGAGTTGCTATTGCCATTTCGTTGATCGCATAATGGCTAAATAAGAGAATATGATTATAAAAAACTGTATGATATGAAAGTAACTTTTAGACTTTTTATTTCTTTTTTCAGTGGTACCTTTTAGACTTTTGTTTCAAATAAAATTTGTTTTACAAAATTAGTATGAGGCTTTTTGTTTGCAAAAAATAGACACAAATGGAGAATAAGAATATATTACTATGCAATAATAATTTATTTATTTTATAAAATTAATAATATTCTTACATGTTAAAAGGAGAAAAAGTATTTTTTTTCATAATTATGTAAATTTAGCTCTAAATTCACCCAATTTTTTTTTATTGGCCAAGAATGTTACAAAGAAGTTTCGAAATGCGACCAAAATGAACTTAATAATAGTGTTTTAAAAATCAATAAGTAGATTGTCGTAAAGAGAATGTCTAGCACCTAAATAGTCATAATCAAATATTAATCGAATATAGACGGGAATTAATCGGTTTTAAGTGATCAACTCACCTAATCCCTATAGGACCTTATAGGATTAATTTAAATTAGACGAAATTTTTTAAAATAGTGCCTAATACTCAATAAATAATTAAACCCCACGTAAATATATCTTACATGTATTGACACCCCAAACACAAAAAAAAAAAAAAAAAAAAAAAGTTGACACACTTTTGATAGAATAAATTGTTCCTAACTATATTTTTGATAGAATAAATTGTTCCTAAATATATTTTTGATAGATTAAATTGTTGCTTTTAAATATAAGCACACTTTATTTCAGAACAGATTAAAATTTATTTTATAACTAAAATAAGTTATAAACTAAAAAAAATAAATTATATTAACCAATTTTTTTAAATAAGTTGATAGTATAAGTTATAATTAACCTATAATTTTTTTAAAATTAATAAAAATAACTAAATTTAAATTTATTAATTTTTAAAAATAAATTATAACAATTAATTTGAATAAACTGAAACAAACTATAAGAAATCTCACCGCCGTGCATACAGTAGACCCTGACATTTTTCGGTGGTTCTATCTTCAGAAATGTATTGTCTCCGTTTTAGGTTTAAGAAACTTTTCCCCCTACAAAAGTCTACAACCGTGGGTCTAAACTATTTACTTATGAACATTAATTTCTTGATTTTAGTCTATAGCTATTAAGTCCTCCTGACATTTTGAAGTTATTTTTTAAAATTTTAAATTTGAAACTTACAGTATTCTTAATTAAAGTTTCGTAAACAATAGTAGTGTTTTAGATGATGTATAGTAATATTCCAAATTATGTCAAGTAAAATTAAAGAAATTACATTACTTGAAATTTATTAATTGATTTTAAAAATTCAAATAAGATTATTTTATTTTATTTTTTATTTTTGTAATTGAAATGGATGAGTCATTGAAACAGTAACGTGGGTTATATATAGTATAATTTTTTTTATTGTAATATTAAGAATTACATGTAGAAGGGAAAGGGGAATAACGATATTCAAATCCATACCTAACGATCAGAGATTTGGAATGTGGACTAATGTCCCACCGGCTGCCACCTATGTGTTACCATCTTGATAAGAGTGGCTATTACTATATGGTTGGCCGCATAATGGCTAAATATGATACTATTCTTTTTGTCCTATTTGATTCCCAATAATTTAATTTTATATGGAATTTAAAAAATATATTTAATAATATAATTTTAAATAAAAAATTAATAAATTAATAGTTAATATAGTCAGATCATATTTGATAAAATAAAAATAATTTAAACAATTAACATTATTAAATTTTTTAAATTAAATATATTACAAATAAAATAAAATATTTAAAAAAAGATAAATGTTATAATATAAATTATACGGAATAATATAAAATTAACTTTTTAGACTTTTGTTTCAAATAAAATTTGTCTTACAAAAGTAGTATGAGATTTTTTATTATCTTAAAAAGTAGAGAGCACAAATGGAGAATAAGAATATATTCGTTTACAATAATAATTAAATTAAATTAATCATTTGATAAAATGAAATAAAAAAAAAAGAAATTAATTAATTTTTTTTTTGAAATTGAACTATACGAATTAAACATAGAATATTTATCCTATGTACGCACCAATACAAAAACGTCACTGTCCTTCGATTTGCGGTCCCGTTAAGTAGAGACATAGATTTTCAGGAGGTTGGGGGACCGGTTGAGATCGGAGAGCTTTCGAGAGAAGTTCACAGAGGTCACCGGTTATGTAAGTAAAAAGAAACCAAGGCGACCGGTTCAGCCGGTAAGGACACGTGTGTGGTTGAGAATGAGAAAATTAAACTGGATTGAATGTGTGCTTGGCGTCCGGAAATGGGAGATTTAGAATTTGGGCAGATAGTCAATTTTTTTGTTAACAGTGGACTGACTGGAGTCAATATAAAAAAGACAAAGGCTGAAAGCATGGCGCACCAACGAGGGAAAAAATCAGAAACACAGTAGAGGAGGACGTACGGATGCATGTGATTAATTTATTTTTCAAAAGGCTACTTAAGTTGCTTAAAGTAAGCGTTTAAATTCAAAAGTAATTGGAAACTTGTTGGATGTGTTAATCATAATTACAAGGATAAAACAATCAGAAACATGTTTAATGAAATAAGAAAGGTTTAATATCCCAAAGTCTATTAAAATAAAGAGGGGTCAGTATGAGATTTAGGTATTAGATGATGACATTATTACTCTTCGTTTCTTTTTTTCTTTTTTTTTTTTTTTTTTTTGTGATTTTATAATATTGTTATAATTTTTTAATTTTTTAAATTTAAAAAAAACGATGCTATGAAAACCCGACACATCCAAATTTTTAAGGATCATGGACCCTCGCTACTTGTGTTGATTTTGGATGCATCTATTATCCAAGTGAATGTATTTATCAACGGAACTTATGCTCCTTTCACGTCCGCACCTCTAAGCGCTTAATATCAAAGTTTGAGAGAAGATAATATGGATCTCGAGTTTGAATAATTGCTCAAATTACGGTGAATATTATAAGAGATATCTTAATAAATTAAATTTTAAAGTTCATAATTTTGTACAAATACTTTAAAAACATATAATTTACATAAACCAACCTTAGAGAATATTGATTCCACTTATCTATAGTGAATAAATAAATAAATAATAATAAGCAATCCAATGACGACCACACATTAATTTTTTTTATTTAGCCATCAAAATCCTTAAATTCATACCAAAACTAAAACACATGATCAACAAAAAGTAAATAAATAAAATAATAAAAATTGGGGAGCATGATCATCATGTAGCTATAATTAAAGGAAGAAAGCAGTTCAAAATTGAGCCTTTTCCAAGTGCTACGAAAATTCTATTCTTAAGTTTAATGGAGTAGTACTAACATAAAATTAACGAGAGTGTTTATGGGCATGCAATTCATATTTGATCGATGCAGAAGCCTTGTCGCACATTCTAATCATTATTTTCTTGCACTTCTTTCGCACCCATTTAGTGGGATTAAGATAACCCTCACCCCATTTATTATGGTTCTTAATCTCGTACTAACCCATATTTAGACATGTTTCATGCTTTATCCTCACGAATGGGGTCGTTAAATGGGTCAAACCAAATTGAACTTATCGAGTTCGAGTTTAACTTGTTTAGTTAAATGAATTTTTATCTCAAGTTCGAAATTAACTCGTTTAACTTTGTTGAGTTTCTTATCGAACATTTAATGAACCGAACTTGGATTTTTTTTTAAAAAATCTTAAAATATTATTATCAAGCTTTATAAAAATATAATTGTTCGAGAGTTACAATGTTACGACTTAACATATACGTAGTAATACCGAATTTTATGTTTGGGAGCACAGAAAGTCTATTTTTTTTTTAATATAAATATAAATTTTAATCTTGAATTTAAAACTTAAATTAATGATTTTAAGATTCAACGTTTAATATTAAGTGTTCACATTAATATTACATAATTGATGTGAGACAATAACAACTTTAATAATTTTAAACACAACTTATTTAACTCACAAACGTAATATTAAATTCTAAAAATAATACCATTTTTGTGTGTGCTGTGTTTTGAGGTTCAAATACACTCACGACTCATAGCAATAAATTACATAAACAAACATTAAATAACAACTTCCAAAGTACAATTAGTATATTGAAAATTCTGCAATCATGCATTACCACTTTGTAGACATCATGCAGTATGTTATATGCTAATTAACAACTTCCAAAATACAATTAGTTTATTGAAAATTCTGCAATCATGGATTACCACTTTGTAGACATCATACAGTATGTTATACACTAATGTAGAGTTTGATTTTCATTCTTATGAAAAAAATAATAAAATAAAATTTTATATTAAAAGAGAATAATTTGTAGAACGAAAATATATTGTTAACACTAAAATTTAAGTTAAAAATAAAAAATGTGCAAATAGGTAATGAATATTCATTAATATTGAGATGTCTGAGTTTTATTTATTTAATTTCAACTTAAATTTTTGTGCTTATTAACCACTTTATTTCAATGTAAATCTAACTCAATTCATTTTTCATAAAAGAATGTGAACCAAATGTTCCATAAGTCTATGATATATAATATAACTAGCTCGAATGTCCGACGTTGTTCGAGTTAAACACAATTGTTTATTGATATATTATAACAAGTTATTGTAATATTTTATGTAATTTTTCTCCATATTTAATTAGTTTTAAGTTAAAACAATTAATATTGTGTATATATATGAATAAATTATTTATTTATTTGATAAATAAGTTTTTAAATTTTATTTTAAGACAAACTATTTGATTTTATTTTTTTTGTAAATAGAAATCTATTATAATTTTTTAAAATTGATCAAATTTATGTCCATATATATAAACAAATTAGAAGTT